>LOJH01004250.1:0-32662 GCA_001685095.1 Ellobius talpinus | reverse complement strand
GCATACATACAGACAGAATATTGTATACATAATAAATAAATATTTAAAAAAAAAGTCCAACACAAGTTACAAGTGAGGTGCATTTCTGTACTTTCAGCAGCTAACAGAAGGATCACTAGCCCAGGCTACTCTAGCCTTTAAATAAATAAATAAATAAATAAATGAATGAATAAATAAATAAAGGCAAGACTTTGATATGGAGAAAAATTTATTGCCACAAAGATTGACAGAACCCAAAGACCAGTGGCTTATGATGCAAATGCTGATCTGATACAGACATAACCAGAAATTCTTAACAATTATGCACTGGGTTCTTGAGGAAGTACAAACCTCTAAATCTGGCAGTATCGTCACTTAAAATCTATTTTTATTTTATTGAAAAGCTTAGTGTCAATAATGAATTTAAAAGACAGAATTAGGGTTTTATTTACTTTTTAATGACTGAAAGAAGGGTTGGGGGTACTTGGGTCTTACAAAACTCTACTCTGAGAGAAAATCTTCAGAATATTATGATCAACTTGAAAGAGAAATTTTTAGGCCAAACTGTAAAAAGTAACATGTTTATGACTTGCACACTTCTATATTTGGTCAGTCTTTGCACATGAAATGCAGCAATGTAAAGAGTCAACAACAGTGTAAACACCCGGCAATATTGCTTTGCTTACATTTTTCTTTTAAGGCTAAGAATACAGGAAAAGGATGAAAGTGGAGGACGACCAGGTAACCAGTTTGTGAAGAAATGAAAACACAGTCTCAGGTGAAGCAGCATTTTCCTTTCAGGATACACATGGGTATCTATTCCTTAAGTTCTATGAAAATTTGGTTAAAAAAAGAAGAAAAGCAATATATACAAAGTACCAAAATGGCTGGGCGGTCGTGTTGCACGCCTTTAATCTCAGCACTTGAGAGGCAGAGGCAGGCGGATCTCTGTGAGTTCGAGGCCAGCCTGGTGTAAAAGAGCTAATTCAAGGACAGGCTCCAAAACTACAGAGAAACCCTGTCTCGAACCCCCCCAAAAGTGCTTATGAATTATAAAACAATTATAAACTGAGTTACTTTAGGTATATACTGATTCTTTAAAAGTCTGCTATCTTGTATTTTGTTTTAAAATGTTTTTATTTCCTCACTTTGAAGTAGACTTCTTGGCAATCATAAATCATAATGAAGCATCCAAGAATAAGAATATAAAAGCTGCAAAGATAATTATGACAAGCCATTGTCAGAGCAATTTCTTCAACTGTGTTTTTGAGTGTGTGTATGAGTCTGCTTGGCTAATGCTGCAATTCTATGATCTACCAAGGCACACTGTCCAACACTGATTTGCTTTTAAACTCAGATTCACACACACACACACACACACACACTGACACACAGAGTTACGGAAAAATGTACCAGAACATAGCAATATGGCAACTTTAATCATGAAACTGATCTAACATTTTGTATTAAAGTTACATGTAATTTGGAGAGGGGGTTTGTTGTTCTTTGAGACAGGGTTTTACTACATAGCCCAGGTAGGGCCTTGAACTCATGAGCCTCCTGCTACAACCATGGAGCATGTAAATTAAAATGTAAATATATTCAAATAAATCATGCATTCAAATTTTAATTCAAATTTAGAGCTATAAAGAAAGATCATAAAGAATTTTCTTTTTCACTTTCATTTCTTAAGAAAGGTTTGGTTAAGTCTTTAATATATAGCATAACCTATATCATATATAGCTGTGAATTAAGACAACAGGTCCTTAACTTACATTAAAAAGTTATATATGCACTGGGTGGTGGTGGCACAAGCCTTTCTGCGGAGTAGTTTCAAGATAAGTGAGGGATACACAAAATAACCCTGCCTTGAAAAACCAAAAAGTTATACATGCACTTCCTCGGCACCAAAGTTTTTTCCCAATGACTTTTCAGCTGGACAGTTTCACTACCTTCCATTGCTTCTCTGCCTAAATAAACAATGCGGCTGGAAGCTCATATACATGTGTCTATTCACAAGAATGCAAACACAGGTGTTGATCTAAATGAAAATATCAAAACACACTGTGAAACCCTGTCCCTGTGGGGGAGGGGACCCACGCCCTACGGACTTCCCCAGCCCCCAAATCTCAAATTGAAGTAGGAGCACTGTTTTAAAACGAGCGCTGCGAGCATGAGTCTAACAGTCTGCTTAGGACATACGCTTCCAAGTGGATCCTTCGGGTAACACAGGTATGAGTATGCTTTCAAGAAAAGGTGCAGACTACAGATGTAGCATTTGTCAAGACTATGGCCCTGACTACTATCAGGAAATGGACAATACACTCCTAGAAGACCGGGGATAGCCTTTGGGCGGACTCACATAACCCTGAAAGGTGCTAAAAAATCAAGACATAATAAGGCGCTGGAGCATACAGGTGTTTCTTGTGGATGTAAAGAGTGCGATGCCAAAGACACTTTAATTGCGGGTGGATAATATGAGGCACAAAACACCAATAGGAGAAAGCAGAGCGACACTGAAAGCGATCAAGTCTTTCAAATTAGGAGCAACCAGGGAAGCCAACTGGAGGCCCAAATCAACCTCAGTCATACACACACCAACCTAGTGGGCAACGGGAGAAACTGAGGCGGAGAACATCGGCAATTCCTCAAACAAAACCGAGACCAGACCACGAAAGTAGAGAAACCGGCTTTGCTGAGGGGGGGGGAGAGAGACCTCTCAAAAGGCAGCAGTTACGTAGTAGCTTGGAGACAGACACCCACCCAGACAGGGGGAACCGGTTTGGTCAGGGGGTCCTGGAGGGTAGGGCCCGCGCATGCGCCATCTGCCTCCGCGGCCGCTTCCCCACACCCAATCTCCGCTCCCCTCAGAACTCCGCCCGTCGTGGGAGCCCCCTGCAACTCCCGGCTGGACCACGCCCGGCGGGAGAAGGCAGCCGGGCTCCAGCCAGGGCGGCAAAAGTACCCCCGCCTCCGGGGTGGGGAGACCAGAGTGAGAGGAGGGGAACGGCGACACTACCCGACCTGCTACCGCCGAGCACCATCCGGGAGGCTCCGCCGCCTGGGCCTCCCCGCCGCCCTGCCTCCCCCTTCCCGCCCCCTGCTCACGTGAAACGGCTCCTTCCGTCCTCCGGCCCGCCTCCCGCCCCACCTCATAGGCCCCGTGTCCTCCCGCGAGGCGGAGCTTCCTTACTCGCAGCCCTACCTAGGAACCTGCTGGAAGATCTGCGCTTGCGCGCGATACTCAGCCTCAACAACCTGCGACAGCAGCTGGAGCCCGAGTGCCTAGTGGCATCTCTGTGTTCACCTTTAACGAGCAAGTCCTAAATCTGCAAGGCAGCACTTAACGCCAACTCAAGGCCTCAACTTTTACTGAGGCGCGCAAAGCCAGGGTTGTGATAAGTGGTTTTATAGAAACATCTCTCTCATTTCAGCTTTACCCCAAACCCGTGAGGATTATGTGGTAGAATCCTATCTACAAATTAGACTATAGACTCCCTAGAGTTAGCCCGTTTTAGGCACTGAAGAAACTAGGAACGAATAAGGTTGTGACTCCGAAGATTAGAATTTTATTTGAAAATGATTACAAATTGAATACAAAGGAACAGCAATAAAGCAAAGTTTAAAATTCCTCTCCAGAAAACACAATGTAGCCGAAAACAAAACAGGTGGTGTGCAATTTTTTTAAAAGTTATTATTTTGTTGTTGTTGCTAAGGATTGAACCTAGGACCTCATGCATTTACCACACAGGTTTATTTTTAATTTGAGACAGAGGCTCACTGAGTTACCCCAGGCTGCCTTGAACTCATTTTGTAAATCAAGCAAGCCTTGAATTTTTCATCCTCCTATCTTGACCTTCCTAGGTAGCTGGGATTACAGGTCTTTATCACCAGGCACTGCTACTATACAAGATTTAGTACTTTATACTTCTAAAGCCGCTTACTCAATATCAGAACGAAGTACACTCCTTTCCTAGTGAGTCATTTACAATGTGAACAAGAAAAACAATAGAAACACCAGAAAAAACAAGTTTTGTTGCTACAGTTTCTCTTTGTGTCTGTCCTTTACGAAACACCTACACTCCAGTGGGATAAGGATGATGTTTCCTTTTTACACACCTATTTTAAAGTATGCAAATAATGAGGAAGAAAGTATAATCTTGGGAACTCCTAGCAAAATGTTTACTATTTTAGTAGACAACTTTCATAAATTCCTTGATTCATAAGTATAGTCAAAATACATGTATAAATTAAGTATTCTTAAATAAAACTTTATTGCATAATCAATAAGTTTGGAAAAAATTAAAAAATAGACATAACTTAAATAGGAACGTCATATTTTCACCACCAATGTTAACATTTCAGTTGACAAGATTGGCTTAGTAATCTGATGTCATTTTTTGACACAGAGCATCATGTAACCCAGGCTTGCCTCTTGGTACTCCTGCCTCCATCTCCCAAATGCTTGAGTAACATATCAGTTAGTAATCTTCTTTTTCAATTAACAATACATATCTTACTTTTTATTATTACTTCTAATTATTAGATCATTACTTGCATCTAGTTGTGCACTTTAGGTGTTTTTTAAATGTACAATTTGAAAATGAATGGCTCTTTACAGATATCTGAAAAACTGAAGTATGAAATTCCTGGATTTGAATAAAGTTTGCTTCAAGAAATCTACAGTGAAGTCATTGAGTTTGCCTTCTAAATCCTACATTTTTGCAAACTAGAAGTTGTATCTGAAAGTTCAATGGATTTGAAAGAAACATTATGGACTAATGCATGTTACTTAGAATGCTGTGTTAGACATACTAGATAACAATGCAGGAAAGCTAAGCACAAGGAAGTCGGACTAGGGCATTTAAAATAGATCCCCATCCAAACTAACTGATTGGTTGGTCAAATCTGCCCTGGAAGTCTTCCAATAATGGTGTGTGGGCGCATGCAGCTGTATGCACAAGAAGGCATGTAAGCGGGTGCTATAGAGGCCTGAGGACACTCTAAATGTTACTCATTGTTACTCATTCTGTACATCTTGCTTTTTTTTGGAGACAAGGTCTCTCACTGGCCTGGACTTCCATGATTAGGATACACTGGCTAGGCATCCAACTCAGGAGTTCAGCAGATTTCACCTCTGTAGCACTAGAACTGCAAGTATTTACTGCAAGGCCTGGTTTATTTGTGTGGGTTCTAGGGACTGAACTTGGGTCCTTCTGCTTGCACAGCAAACACTTAACCAACTGAGTGAGCCATCCACTCAACCCCATCAACCAATATTTTATTTCCATTGTTGTACTTTTCAATGTCAGAATTTTATTTTGGCTGCTTTGCATAACTTTTTTCTTTCATGAGATTCTCGTTTTGTTCATATACTGTTTTCTTGACTTCATTCACGACTTGAATTTTTCTAGTAACTCAAAACAGATGTTTTAGTCTGTCAGATGTGGCCAAAATATATGGGTCTCTAGGTTTGATCAAGACCAATACCCCATAAAATTTTTTGTTAAATATTAAATAAGATATCTAAGCTTCCTTGGGGACTTAATTTTTTATTTCAAATGGACCATACCTTCCTGTTTCTTTATATGTCTCACAATTTCTTTATGCTTTTAAGAAAATATTTATTACCTTTATTTTATGTATTTTGGTTTTGCCTGCATGAATGCTATGTGTACCACATGTGTGCCTGGTGCCTGCAGAGGCAAGAAGAGGGAGTCAGGTCCCCTGGAACTGGAGTGTCCTAGTTAGGGTTACTACTGCTGTGATGAAACACTATGACCAAAGTAACTTGGGGAGAAAAGGGTTTATTTAGCTTATGTTTCCACATTACTGCTCATCACTGAAGAAATTCAGGATACGTACTCAGATAGGTTGGGAACCTGAAGTCCAGGAGCTGAAGAAGAAGTTGCAGAGGAATGTTGCTTACTGCTTGCTGCCAATGGCTTGCACAGTTTGCTTTCTTATAGAACACAGAACCATGAGCCCAGGGATGGCTCTACCCACAATGGGCCAGGTCCTCCCACATTAATCACTAATTCAGAAAATGCTCTATAGGCTTCCATCTAGCCTGATCTGATGGAGGCATTCTCTCCATTGAGGTTCTCTCCAGTCTCTCCAGCTTGTGTCAAGCTGACACAAATCCAGGACATGGAGTTACAGACTCCATGTAAGTTGCCATGTAGGTGCTAGGACCTGAACCTGGGCCCTTTCCAAGAACAGCAAGTGCTCTTCATTACTGAGCCATCTCTTCAGTCCTGCTTTGTGATTTTCGAACTTACTGGAAATTAAGACATTTGAATCATATGTGGTAATTGTAGAAACCAAGATCTCCCTTATCCCCCTTATTTGTTGGGATTTTAATTTTTGTTTTGTTTTTATGTATATGAGTGTTTTTATTTTGCCAGCATGTATGTCTGTGTACATCATAGTGGCACTCAGGGGCTAAAAGAAGGCATCAGGCATCCTGGAACTAGAGCTACGATAGATGGCTGTGATATGCCATGCTGGTAATTGAACCCAGGTCTTTTGGAAGAGTAGACAGGTCTTAACCACTAAGCTATCTCTTCAGCCCAGTTTTAATCTTTTCCTGGCTCTTCTGTGAGCCTGCATCCCTACGGAACATGTGCATGAGTCTGTGTACTGTCATCATGCACACAAGCCTGTGATGTGGGACCCCTCTGTATGCTGTAAATATGTTTTATTGCCATTGGTTAATAAAGAAGCTGCTTTCGGCCAGTGGCTTAACAGAATAAAGCCAGACTAGAAAAGATATATAGAGAAAGTAGGCGAAGTCAAGGATACCATGTACCCGCAGCAGGAGACAGACACGCTGAAACCTTGCTGGTAAGCCACAGATTAATAGAAATGGGTTAATTTAAGATATAAGAGCTAGCTAGAAATATGNCTCTGTATGCTGTAAATATGTTTTATTGCCATTGGTTAATAAAGAAGCTGCTTTCGGCCAGTGGCTTAACAGAATAAAGCCAGACTAGAAAAGATATATAGAGAAAGTAGGCGAAGTCAAGGATACCATGTACCCGCAGCAGGAGACAGACACGCTGAAACCTTGCTGGTAAGCCACAGATTAATAGAAATGGGTTAATTTAAGATATAAGAGCTAGCTAGAAATATGCTTAAGTTATTGGCCAAACAGTACTATAAATAATGTTTTTAGTGTGTTTATTTCTGTGTTTATTTCAGGTCTGGACATCTGGGAATAAACAAGCAGCCTCCCCCAAAAAGCCTGCGTCCTCCTTGATAAGCACAGCAGTTGTCTACTTTGCTGCACACAAACAGTTGCTTTTCAATGTCCTAATCTTTGATTCCAAATAGAGTAAAAGGGAAACAATACAATGTTATTCCCTTAAAACTCCTAAAAATTATATCAAAATGGACAGAAAAATGGTAGCTGGCCTGTGCTTATATCCCAATGACCAAAAGAAATAACCAAGGCCTTGGGTTAAACTGCCAACTTTGGGAGGGGGGAGAATAAAAGAAGAGCGAGCTAAAGCATTCATTCTGTGGCTGCTCAGCTCTGTTACATCCTTGTGACCATGATGCACTGAAAACTCTGAAACCATGAGTCAAGTTGATAAGTCTTTCTGCTGGCTAGTGGTGGTACTGTCCTTAAATTCCAGCAGAGTCGGGCGAATCTCAGAGTTCAAGGCCAGCCTGGTCTATAGAGTGAGTTCCAGGACAGCTGGGGGGGACACACAACTAGAGTTATTAGCATGTATGTATAAACCATTCCATACATTAATCACAAAGTGCACATTGTTCTCAAGTCTGTATGCAAGAGTCACCAAGAGAGAAAACAGTACAAGCCCTAGTGGATTTTACATGTCCACAAAGGATCTTTGTTGTGGAATATTATTTTAAGACATGTTACATTTGTTTATGCTATGGAACATTTGTATAATGATGCAAAGATGTGCTGCATTCTTTTAATTGCATCTGTTTAACTCTGTGAAGCTGTGTTACTGTGTCTGTTACTGTGACACTTGATTGGTCTGATTGGTCTAATAAAGAGCTGAACGGACAATAGCAAAGCAGAAGAAAGGATAGATGGGGCTGGCAGGCAGAGAGAATAAATAAAAGGAGAAGAAAAATAGAGGAAGGAGGAGCAAGAAGAGAGATCGAGGAGCAAGAAAAGAAGAGGTGAGCCTCACAGCCAGCCATGGATGGGGTGTAAGAACGAAAATAAGATTACAGAAGTAAGAAAAGAAAAAGCCCAGAGGTAAAAGGTAATCTAAGAAAAACTGGCTAGAAAGAAGTCAAGCTACGGCCGGGCATTTATAAGTAAGAACAAGTGTGTGTGTGTGTGTGTGTGTGTGTGTGTGTGTGTGTGTGTGCTTATTTGGGAGCTGCATGACAGGCTCTCAGAGAGCAAAGAGCCAAAAGAGTAATAAAACAACAACAAACTACAGATTTCCTGTCAACATAACAGAATAAAGTTAGAAATCAACAAGAAGAGGAAAACTAGAATCATCATAAACATATAGAAACAATACCAATGAATGATAGAAGAAAATCAAAGGGAATTATAAAATACTTAGAAATAAACAAACATAATGTGCATATTAATTTTATAAGCTGTAGTTATGACAATCATCAGAAGGAAATTTAATTTTAAGTTTATATTTAAAATAGACCTCAGAGGTGGGCGCAAAAGAATAGATGGTGCATACTTGTAATCCCAGTACTTGAAGGGTAGAGGCAAGAGGACAACAAATTCAGGGCCAATTTCTGTCTAAATAGTGAGATCAATGCCGGTTTAGGATAAACCCGGTTTCAAAATTCAAAAACACAACAAAAGAGACAAACCAACAATAACAAAAAACTCATATCAAAAACCTAGACTTTATTCTTCAAAGATCTACAAAAAGACATAATATGTAAAGCAAACTAGGTATGGTCTTTAATCCTAGCACTTGGCAGTCAGAGGTGGATCTCCATGGGTTTGAGGCTAGCCTGGTTTACATAGGGAGTTCTAGGACAACCAGGCCCACAAAGAGAGATCCTGTATCATAACAAACAAACAAAACTAAACTAAACAAAATAAAAGAAACAAAGCTAACACAAAAATTAAAAAATTAAAGATTAAATAAGAAACAAAGCAGTTGAAAAAAGCAAGAGAAAAATCAACAAAAATTATAAAAAAGACCAACAAAATTGACAGTCAGAATAATTAGAAGAGACAATATACAAATAACCGTAACAAGAAATAAAACCAGGGATATATTACTATTAACATTATAATTTTTAAAATGAGAGTATTGTAATAACTACATGTCAAAAATTAGAGAGCAAAAAAAAAGGACACATCACTTGAAATAAATAAATTAACTAAACTGGTTCAACAGAAAACCTCAATAACCCTATACCAAATAAACAGATTTATTTAGAAATCAAAATTTCCCAACAAGCAAAGTCTCACATTGTTCAGTCTCATCAATGAATTCTATTAAATGTTTTCTGTTTTGTTTTGTTTTGTTTCAAGACAGGATTTCTCTGTGTAACATCCCTGGTTGTCGTGGAACTCACTCTGTAGACCAAGCTGGCCTTCAACTCACATAGATCTGCCTCCCTCTACCTAGCAAGGGCTGGGATTAAAGGCATGTGCCATACTGCCCGGCTCTATTAAATGTTTAAAGGAAGAATTAGCAGAGTTTTCCTGAAACTTTTACAAAAAATTGAGGAATGAATGCTTCCTAATACATTCTATGCAGTCAGTATTACTGACACCAAAATCAGTCAAATGCATTATAGATAAATAAAAATATAGATCAGTACCACTGAAGACTTGATATAAAAATAATCAGCAAAGTATAAATACATTAAACCCAAAAGCATATTAAAAGAATTTCACCATGACCAAATAGGATTCAGCCTACTTCATGGACGCAAGGGAGTTCAACAAAATCAATCAACGGAATACATTGATACAACAAAAGAATGGGCAGAAAATTCTTCAACATGGCAAAGGTGTTTATGAAAAACTCATAGTGAAACACATAATAATTTAAGGCATAAAAAGACATCAGAAATAAAACAAGGATGCCCACTTTTACTTTACTGTTATTACTCCTGTTCAACATTGTACTAATTGCTAGAACTATTAGACAAGAAAAAGAGAAAGCATTCTGTTGGAAAAGTAAAATGATCTTTGTTCATAGATTACACCAATCTATAGTAGAAAATCAAAAGAGGCCACAAGAGAACTACCAGAATAAGTGAACTGCAACAGTTATAGCAACACATGAAAAAAAAATCAGTGTTTTTAAAAAATTATTTTTGGACACTAGCAAAAAGAAATATGAAAAGAAAATTAAATAAGCAAATCCAATAAAAATGTGTGGATGAAGCCAGGCAGTGGTGGTGCACACTTTGAAACCAGCACTCGGGAGGCGGACACAAGGGGATCTCTGTGATTTTGAGGCCATCCTGGTCTACAGAGTGAGTTCTAGGGCACCCAGGGTTACATAGAGAAACCCTGTCTAGGAAAACAACAAAAAGTGTGAATGAACCAATAATGCCAAAAACTAATTGTTGAAAGCAATTAATAAAAACTTAAAGAAAAGAAGCATCTTGTGTTTATGTATGGGTAGGCATCAAAATCTTAACACTATCCAATGAAACCTACATATTCCATAAAACCCCATTTCCAAAAGCTTTTTTCCAAGAAACGGTAAAGTCAGTCCTCAAGCCAATACAAAAATAGGGCTAGAGATGTAGCTCAGTAGTAAAGTACTTGTGTAGCACCAAGAAAGCCCTTGGTTCAATCCTTGGTACCATATTCAAATGGAGGTGCCAAATATCTTGAAGAACCAAAACAGTCTTAAAGAAAGATGAATAATAAATGCAAAAATGTCTGCAAAGCAGTATGGTACTAATATGGATAAATATATAGATCACTGTACTCTTGAC
The DNA here is from genome assembly GCA_001685095.1 of Ellobius talpinus. NCBI lineage: Eukaryota > Metazoa > Chordata > Mammalia > Rodentia > Cricetidae > Ellobius > Ellobius talpinus. Next base: position 21,754 of record LOJH01004250.1, on the reverse strand, counting down.
AGCTCGGCAAAAAAACTTTCATAAGCTAATTGATTTTCAACAAGTACACTCAATGGCGAAAGGTTTTTTAACACTTTACAAAACGTGGATATCCACAAAAGAATAGAAAATAGCTAGTAGTGGTTACACAACATTGCACAAGGCCACTTAACTTTAGGTTGGCAATTGATTAAAATGACAATTATTTTGTTTTTTACATAATAACGCCCCCAAAGGGTAAATAAAGTAAATGAAGATAACGCAGCAAACAAGTGAATTGGCAAAGCAAAGGGGATTCAGAAATATATTCAAATTTTCTCATCGGGAAGAGTACGTGGATGATTCCTTTCAACAACCAAGAACTATAGCTGGGTAGGCCTGGGCATGAACTTCATTCAAACAGGCACATTAAAACATTGGACAATCAACACTAAATTTGTCTAGATGGTTGGCTCTGGAGCTCGAGAGAGGTTTTCAGGCTAACGAGAGATCAGTGAACCTCCAGGGTAACCGAAGCTATCTATGGAAGGCAAGAGATTGGCCTGGAACACATAAGAACACTAGTATCCAGAAGGGAGGGGAACCAACAGCTTTAGGCGTTCCAGGCTCCCACGCGGCGAGTCCACATCCCAGGGCGGGAGGGACTTACCACGGCTTGTGCGCAGACAGGCTGTTCAGGCCCATGCAGGAGGCGGACGGTGTGAGCCCTGCGTGACGACAGCCACCGAGAACAGAGCTGGGACACGCATCCCACGGAAGACCCGAAGCTGCAGACCGAACCGAAGAGACAGACACTGCGCAGCCGATTCCCCAGCCTTGGCCTGCGCCCCGCCCACAACGCGGGAAGTCCCTCTCAGGGGCTCGTCGTCCTCCGAGCATTCCGATTGGCGGAGATGACCATGGGACCTGGAAGTTGTCTTTGTCCGGCCAGGGCTGCCCTTCCGGTTCCGTTGGGTCCCCTTTTGGCTCAGGTTGCTTGCCCCTCCCCCTTCCCGGAGCCCCGAGGGGCCGGAGCTCCAGACAGTGCCAGATCCTTATGGCGGCCTTCCCCCCGGGTCTGTAAGTTCGGAGGCGAACGGAGAGCCGGGCTGGGGTGCGGGGTCTCTGGAAATGGAGCCCCCGTTGGGGATCTGGTTTGGCCGTGATCTGCCCTGGGATGCGAGTCGAGGTGCTCTGGTCTAGGCCCTGGGGGACTTAAGCCTTGGACCGGCCCATGAAGCATCCCACGCTCTTCCCCTTACCGAATCTGCAGTGGGGAGTCTCAGGATGCCCCAGGGACCGCCTCCTGGGACCCTCTTCCTAGGGCCCTGTGACTGGCCAGGACGCCAGACTGGCATTTTGTAAAGAGTGCTGGACTTGAGGCCAGCAGAAAACTGGACCGCGGGAGCTAGCCAAGGCAAGGCCTTCAGTGCCGACTGCGAGACTGCTGTAAGTGCCAGACTTTGAGGCGTTTTGCCCTTGCTCAGCCGCTGACTACAGCACCTTTTGTATTACTGGCGCTATGCCAAACAGTGGAGGGTCATCACATATCTTGTATTCATACTCGTTTGGAAACGATATATGAACAAATTGATGCTCGTATCCTGGTCGGGGTATGCATTTGGTTACTTATATTAGCTGCTCTAGGGACAGTTGCGGGAAGCCGGTAGAAAGTGGCCTCTAAATTCTACTTCGTGGAAGTACTTTTGCGGCAAAAGGGAAAGTTTTAGTACTCCTGAGACGTAATAGAGTGTGTGTGAAAAGAAAAAGGAGTAGAAGTAGGGGAGGTTGTGTGCATAAGATGGAATTTTAACCCCGATAAGATGAAATCCCGATAGTGAAAGGTTTAACTAATCATAAAAGGAGATGGATTATCTTTTTTAAACTCTTTGAGCAGAAAACTGATATGGTCGTATTTGTACTACCGAAAGTCATATTGTTTTCTGGGAAGCCGGTAGAATAGAAACTAGCTGAATCCGGGCTCTCTTAGCTAGAATACACTTCTGTTGGTTATTATTTTGAAAAAATATTGAATTCTTCCTGGTGAGATGCAATAAAATCTAAAATAGAGAAAAAAGTGCTAAAGTAGATAATCATACATTGAAGGAGGAAAAAAACCCTAATTATTAGGCACTTGACATTTAAAAAATGGTGATGCCAGGGGCTGGAGAGATGGTTCAGTGGTTAAGAGCATTGCCTGTTCTTCCAAAGGTCCTGAGTTCAATTCCCAGCAACCACATGGTGGCTCTCAACCATCTGTAATGAAGTGTGGTGCCCTCTTCTGGCCTTCAGGCATATATACAGACAATATTGTATACATAATAAATAAGTAAATAAATATTTTAAAAAATGGTGATGCCATAATCAGAAATAAAACCATAAAGCTAGCAAGAAATACAAATTCATTTTCTGTTTATGTTGAGTTCTGTCTAAATTGTTAACCACATATAACTGTCCAGTTTAAGAGTTGGGAACACAAATGTGGAGATCAGCCTAAATATTGGGGCTACAGGTAAAATATTTGAAAATTGGCATGTCGGCAGACACCATGAGAAAAGTTGGCATCAAGGACTGAGCACTGAAAAAAGGTGATTTGAAGGATGATGGTTATAGGTGAATCAGAAAAGCAAATCAGAGCCCACAGAGAGAGGTAGAAAAGAAAGCCAAGAACACAGGGTGGACACAACTGTGGTGACCTGCTATCAGGAGAGAATTTTGAAGAGAGTCCACTGGATGGTGCTCAGCTTCTGGGGAATGAGAAAGAAAAAAGAAAGTTTCTTTTTTTATTAACAGGCCACCAGTGACCTGGTAAAAATTAATTTTAGTAGATGAGGTAATGCAATATAAAATGCCAGAGCCCTCAATTGGGAAAAAAAAACATGAAGGATTTCACAAAGAAAACTGACAGACCTTACTTGTGTATTCAACATTTTTTTAAAATTTTTATTTTGGTTTTTGGAGACAGGGTTTCTCTGTGTAGCTTTGGAGTCTGTCCTGGCACTTGCGCTATAGACCAGGCTTGCCTTAAACTCACAGAGATCTGCCTGCCGCTGCCTCCCAAGTGCTGGGATTAAAGATGTGTGTTACCACTGCCCGGCTACTCAACACATGTTTAAAGAGCACATAACAGACACCATCCTAAGCTGTTTTGAAAATGGACTAATGGGCTGGAGAAATGACTTACTGGTTCAATTCTCAGGACTGACATGCTTCACAACCATCCATAACTCCAGTTCCAGGGAATCTGATACCTTCTTACCTCCACTGACACCATGCAAATTAGGCACATACATTCAGGCAGAACGTTCATGATATAAAATAATTAAATCTTCTTTAATTATGAGCTTATTTAATTTCCCTTAGCAGTCTCATAAAGTAATTTACTATTGGTTGACAAGAAAGCTGAAACAGACTGAATAAGTAATTCACCCATGGCCAAATAGCTAGTAAATGATTTTTTTTGTTGTGGAGGGGTTCGAGACAGGGTTTCTCTGTAGCTTTGGAGCCTGTCCTGTAACTGATTTTAAACCTTAGATATTGGATTTCGGAGTCCATGCTTTACTTACTGTGCTATGTGGTGACTATATAGGAGTCAAGGAGTAGAAGCATTGTAAGGAAAGATAGGCTTATTGGTTAAGAGAGACCTACAAGGATAGCAAAGTTGAAAGTGGTAAGTGATGAGTTTATAGTGTATTGTATATATGTTTTTTTCTTTTGTCCTAGGGTCCTCTTCCACTCTATGCTAACTTCAGTATTTATTTCTTTTACTTCAATGTAAAGTTTCATTTACAATTTATTTACAATTTATACTGAGGTTTCTTTTATAGCATCAGGCCTCTTTCTAAACAGATTACTAGATTTTACTCTGGTGCCTCAAAGGACCCCTGTGCACATTTTAATGACCAGTCTTAGGATTGTCCCTTTAGTGTTCTCTAGATTACTGAATGACACTCAAATATACCCAGGCACTTAAGCCAAAATATTTAGTTATTTTGATAATTTTTCTCTGTTCTCTATCTATTTCTTTTGGCCTCCACTGGCACCTGCATGCACATACACATATACATACATACAGACACAATACATATTAATAAAAATAAAATAAGTCTAAAAAATGCGACAAAACCCCCAAGATCAGTAGTAGAAGGATAAAGACAAAAGATGCACTCAAGAATCTATGTATGTATTAGTAGTGTTAGCCAATACATAAAAGGCTTGTCATTATCTTATCGACTTACTATAAATTTGGTTTAATTTATAATATTCGCTTTTAGATGTGAATTTTTTTGAAGATGGACGCTTAAAAGAAATACCACACTAGCTCAGAATTGAGACTAATAGAGGATTATTTATTTAGGGGTAGATTCACAAATCAGTATCCTCTGCTGGAATGGAGAACAGCAACTGAATCCCGCAGCCGGAAAAGAGGCCAGCCTACTTCCTCCAACATTTTTTACTGAAATATAACTAAAATACAAAAGTCTACAGATCACAGTGTAGTGTCATAGATTTCCTTGGTAATTCTCAATATGAGAAGGAAAATCTGAACCATTACACAGTTCAGATAAATCCTTAAGCTAAGCTGTGCTTGTCCATTTATTTTCTGTGTTGATTCATAGCTCGAGCACAAGTTTCAGCTCTAACAATTAGCCATTTTATCTCTATTAATTTCAGCATATTATTTATGTTCTCTCAGCTTCGTTTTTTTATAGTCAAACAGGAGTAGTAATAACCAAACAGTAGAGACTTTCAGGACTAAATGAATTAATTTAGATAAAGCCTTTAGCAGTATATTTGAAATGTGATATGAATTTAGAAGACATTAGGTATCATTTTGTAAAAGGAACAAATCCTGTTAGGTGATTTTTTTTATACATACATACATGTACGTGTGTGTTTGTATATATACATATTTCCCCAAGATAGAGTTTCTTTGCGCAGCCTTGGCTGTCCTGGAACTCACTCTGTAGACCAGGCTGGCCTCAAACTCACAAAGATATGCCTGCCTCTGCCTCCTGAGTACTAGGATTAAAGGTGTGTGCCAACCCCAAAAAACTACCACTGCAGATTACTATAATTTTATATATACTGTGCACATACATTTACTTTTATATCATCTATTTGCTTATGTACATGTGGTGCTGGGATTAAACCTAGGATTCCATTTCTACTAAATACACATTCTACTACTGAGCAATCAATTATTGCAACAAATTTTTTTCTATCTTAAAAAAAGGTATTACAAATTTGGGTCTACATAATCCAAAGAGTTCTTCGGGTCCTCAAAAGATGATAGCAGGGCTGGAGAGATGGCGCAGCAGTTAAGAGCACTGGCTGCTCTTCCAGAGGTCGTGAGTTCAATTCCCAGCAACCACATGGTGGCTCACAACCATCTTTAATGAGATCTGGTGCCCTCTTCTGGTCTGTAGTCATACATACAGGCAGAACACTGTATACATAATAAAATCTTCAAAACAAACAAACAGGATATCATGGTATAAAAAATCATCTCTTATAGGTAAATAATAATTTCACAGTAAATATCGAGGAGATACTATAGTGCTGTGTTTTGTTTAATGAGCAGTGTAAAGTGAAATAAACAGTTGGTTCGTGTCCTCAAATAACTAACGACCTATTGGCAAAGTGGACTAATGACAGAAAATAGCTAATGATGAAAGTATATGACCTGGGAATAGATTATTAAAGGGATAATTGGGCTGATAGATATTAGGAAAAAACTTCCTAAAGTAAACAATAGACTTCCCCAACTTCTTGGACTGCAGCAGGAAGATCAAAGCACAGTTTTGTTTGTTTGTTTTGAGACACCTGTTTGACTGTTCTGTTGAGAACTCATGAGTAGGATTAAATGAAACCATACTCGGGCTCCTCTATAGAGAAACAAGGAACAAGTTTCCCCAAAGACATTTAAAACATTCTGAGTACTGCTATACTCTAGCTGGAAACAATTAATTCGTTTTTTACTATGACTAGGAAAATACTGCTTTAGTGAATTCAAGACCAGCTCAACTCTAAAAAGACAATGCCGCTTTTGTTTAGCCACTTGAAACAATGGTCATTTTTATAACTTCTGGTTAAATGGGAACACTCACTGTTCCAGTTACAGAATCAAATTTTTAAGCTACTGCCACTAAAACTGACCAGTGATAATACAGTTTGTTTGCTTCCAAATACTGATAAAATTCCCTATGTTTTCTAGATTTCCCCTTGTTTGAAACTCATTGATTTCTCTGCTGCATTTGCTTTTCTGCATTCCACTTCTCCAATGCAGTTCCTTTATTGCCATCATTTATTATCCCCACATTCAGAATGCCATCCAGGAGAAAACCTTACACAGTTTGTGATTATTAACATACATGTGACACACCCTCCTAAATGGGTACCCTTTCTGTGACATTCAGCTAAACTCTGAGATTTAGAATTTTTTTGAGATAGGATCTTACTATGTTACTCAGACTAGCCTGGCTCTTGCAATCTACCTATCTCAGAATCTGAGTACTGAGTGTACCATTGGTTTTTTGTTTGCTTTTGGTTTTCCTTCTTTTTCTTTCTTTTTTTATTCTCATCAGTTATCAAGTTCTCTGAAATACCTTTTACTATTTTTTTGCTTGTTTCTTATTTCCATTTTCATTCCTTTCTAGGCCCTTGTGGCCTCACTCATGGAAGACCTGGTCTGTTTAACAAAATTCTTTTTATGGTGAGACTAATGCTGTAGGTTTCACTGCTGCACACTGAGCCCTTCCTCTGTGTTTGATATGGTGTGGGTGATAGCAGTGTGCACCAGTTTGAACAAAGGAGAGTTTGGTGAGAAGCAGGGTGACTGCAGTAAGAATTTGAGGTGAAAGCAGACTGTTTCCAGCTTCGGCCCCATGACTAAGATGTGTATGTTGCTGCCTAATGCCAGGGAATTTATGTTTGAACAGGAAGGAATTATTTGATAAAGCCTTTTGAGTGTTATGTAGAAGTACTGTGCTAAGGGCCCTAGAAACAACTCTTTTGCTCTAAGTGGTTGGAAAAGTGCCTGTCAGGAAACAGCGCTAGACTGACTAGAATGCAGTGTTCTAGATTAGGGCAATGTGTGTGACAAGCTTCGAGCAAGCAGATGATACATTATCTACCAAGCTCTGAGGAATAACAAACACCTGAACTCTGTCATCAGGAGCTGACACTTTGAAATAATAAGATTATGAATTTTAGGCTTCAGAATTTAGATGTGATGCCTGGCATGGTGGTTCACATCTTTGATCCCAGCACTCAGGAGGCAGAGGCAGGCGGATCTCTGAGTTCTAGGCCAGCCTGATCTACAAAGAGAGTTCCAGGACAGCTGGGGCTACACAGAGAGACCCTATCTCAAAAACAAACAAAACAAAAACAAAAAACAAAATCTTGATGAATCCAGGAAAATCTGTCTCATTTGACTATGAAGTAAATGGCGGTTGAGTATACAGGATTCAAGCTAGATTTCCTAACCTGCTGAGATTATAGAACTGCTTTTGAAAGACAGAAGTGACATTCTTACTGACCTGATAGAAGGCTGGTTTCTAAAAAGAGAATACCAGAGCCAGACAGTGGTGGTACACACCTCTAATCCCAGCACTCTGGAGGCAGAGGTTGGTGGATCTCTGTGAGGTCAAGGCCAGCCTGGTCTACAGAGCAAGTTCCAGGACAGGCTCCAAAGCTGCACAGAGAAACCCTGTCTTGAAAAACCAAATAAATAAATAAATATTAAAGAAAGGAAAGGAAACAATACTAGTTATTTTTGTGATTAGTTAGTAGACTGGATTATGGTATTGATGTGGCTAATTCGTCCTTTCCTTTTAGAAATATACATGAGAAGCCAAGTTATGAGAAAACCTGGAAAGAATGCAATCAGAACATGAGGACTTTCTCAGGAAAGATTTGTCTTATGAACAGAACAATATGCAGAATTAGTTTCATTTGCTTATTTTTAACAGTGTTGTGGATTGAACCCAGCTTCACATAATGACTAGGCAGATTATCTACTACTGAGATATAGATATTCTGTATATTCTGAACCCTATGCAGGGAGTTTTGGCAAAGAAACCTTCTCTGTGATTGGCTGTGTTATACCATTATTTACCTTTATTAGTTTTAGTTAATTGACTTATAACCAAAAGTCTAACGTTCATCCAAGAGACATTGAGTAGAAATTTAGATGGGTTAGATATAACCTACTGGTTTTGAAATGTGGTATATATGTTGAGTTTCAGAGAAGAGGAGTTGGAATCCAAGGAAAACATTTAGCAGTCAATTCTAGTAGTCCACATGAGAAATGATATACATAGAGGTAAGAAGGAAAGAACAATCTAGTAAGTATTGAATCTGCATCTATTCTCACTCATACCCCCACTGATTGATTTATCTGTAGGGTACAGGATAAAGAATTGTGTCTTTGCTAGTGACTAAACACTGTCTCTTAAGTCTGTGACTTTTATCACAGGAATAGATATATGAATAAATTCATACCAGTTTAAACAGAAAAGGAGGATGGCAGTTCCCAGCAAACAGTGCCCCTGTAAACTCTAAAATAGAAAGAAAGGGATTAGGGAGATAACTTAGTGGTTAAGAGCACTGGCTGCTTTTCAAGAGGACTCCAGTTTGATTCCCAACATCCACATGGCAGCTGACAACCATCTGTAACTCCAGTTCCAGAGAATCTGACACTCTTCTGGCCTCTGTGGGGATCAGGCACACAGCTATGGATACAGGCAAAACAATAATAAAAATAGGAAACAAAAAAAGCATTTTGTTTTTGAAAAAGCAGGTACATCTTTCATGTAAAAGAAAATAATGTTTTCATTGTTAGTTGGGTCATGATGTTTTCTTTTTAATAGATAGAATTTTCATTTGAGACATGAAAAATAAATTTCTTGAACTAACTTGAGCATTGTTGTTATGTTAAGTGTCTTAAAAAAATTCAGTGAATGCCCAGTTATTTACATTTCTATGTGTTTACTTATCGGGAACAGTTGGCACCTGATACTGGTAAAGAATAATTATCAACGACCTTTGAAAGCTCTTATTATAGCTTTTTGGATACATACAAAACAGACATGACAACACATTTGGTTTTGAAAGGTAAATCCAGGTTTCTAAATTGTTTAAATTTTCTTAAATTCCACCTTTTTTACATTTCTGTTCTTTAGGTCTGCCAAAATGTCTGAAAGATCAGATCTCCTTCACTTCAAGTTTGAAAATTATGGAGATTCAATGTTACAAAAAATGAACAAATTAAGAGAAGAGAATAAATTTTGTGATGTTACGGTTCTCATAGATGATGTTGAGGTGCAGGGGCATAAAATTGTTTTTGCTGCAGGTTCCCCCTTCTTAAGAGACCAGTTTTTACTGAATGATTCCCAAGAGGTGAAAATCTCCATATTACAAAGTTCTGAAGTGGGGAGACAATTGCTCTTATCGTGCTATAGTGGTGTGCTGGAATTCCCTGAGATGGAACTGGTAAATTACTTGACTGCTGCGAGTTTTCTTCAGATGAGCCACATTGTAGAACGGTGCACACAGGCGCTGTGGAAGTTTATAAAGCCCAAACAACCAATGGATAGTAAAGAGGGATGTGAACCACAAAGTGCTTCTTCCCAGTCGAAAGAACAACAGGGAGATGCCAGAGGCTCTCCAAAACAGGACTTACCTTGTGTTCATCCATCTGAAGACAGTATGGATATGGAGGACAGTGATATTCAGATTGTTAAGGTAGAATCTATTGGGGATGTATCAGAGGTTAGAAGTAAAAAAGATCAGAACCAGTACATTTCTTCTGAACCCACTGCTTTACATTCATCAGAACCCCAGCACTCCCTGATAAACTCAACTGTGGAAAACAGAGTAAGTGAACTAGACCAGAGCCATCTCCACAATTACGCCCTCTCTTACACAGGCAATGATGACATCATCATGACCTCAAAAGATGTTTTTGGGCCTAATATTCGAGGTGTAGACAAAGGCTTACAGTGGCATCACCAATGCCCAAAGTGTACCAGGGTGTTCCGTCACCTGGAGAACTACGCCAACCATTTAAAAATGCACAAACTCTTTATGTGTCTACTCTGCGGCAAGACTTTCACTCAGAAAGGCAATCTTCATCGACACATGCGTGTACATGCCGGAATTAAACCTTTCCAGTGTAAAATCTGTGGGAAAACCTTTTCTCAGAAGTGTTCCTTACAGGACCATCTTAACCTTCACAGTGGAGATAAGCCCCATAAGTGTAACTATTGTGACATGGTTTTTGCACATAAGCCGGTATTGAGGAAACACCTTAAACAGCTGCATGGCAAAAACAGCTTTGATAATGCCAATGAGAGGAATGTGCAAGACCTCACAGTGGATTTTGATTCTTTCGCATGTACAACAGTCACAGACTCTAAAGGTTGTCAACCACAACCTGATGCAACACAGGTCCTGGATGCAGGTAAACTGACCCAAGCTGTCCTCAGCTTAAGGAGTGAAAGTACATGTGTAAACTGAGGAGGGGCCTAGTACTCACAGCTAGAATTGACTGAGAGTGTGAGAATAGTGCTAAGTCTTTTTAGACATGGTTTGGATAGTTTCTTCTCCAAAGCCTCCAAGCAGGTGGTCATGGGTAAGCAGCAGCAGACCAGGCAACTCCTACTTGCAATGGCTTTGCTTTTCTTTAGCCCTCTCCCAACTCTTTTTTGAGTTATTTATTTTGTGATGTCTATTTTCCTTTTCTAAGAAATAATTCCATTTGTCTACCTAGTGTCAATACCTGGCTTAGACTGACACTGTTCTAATCTTTTTACCGAGCACATCTGAAGGTGCTAACAAATAACATCACCTACTACCCACCAATAGATGCTGTACTTAGAAAAGTTCACACTTTTCGTTGAGGGAAATGAGGCTGGGATATGAGGTGATACTGCTGTTGACCTAAATATGTGATAGAGCCTCTGTCTACTGTGATTCATCTAAGACTGATGAGTGAGTCTGCTTCCTACCATTTGTACTTTTTTTTGGAGCTGCTATGAAGAAGTATGTTGGTTTGTACTTTAAACACTAACACAGCCCACTGAATTGTTCTCATAACCCAGAATACAATTCTTTCAGCAACATCTTCCCACTGTGGGGAGGATAATCAACAAATAATAGAAGTATAATAAAAGAACAGTGGGCACATGGAAGGTTTCCTAAACAAGAGACCAGCTGTTTACTTATGTACCTTGTTGATGCTCTTGTAATTGGAAGTGCTTTGGGCATATTTAAATGAGCTAAAGAATAATGAATGGCCTCTATAGAAATTGACTATATTGGAGTCTGACCTGTATATCAGAGTTTATTTCATAAGAAAGGTGAGTTTGGCCATCCCTTTTGTGCTGTTTACAGTATCTCCCAGTTTTCCTTTTCTCGTATACCTTCATCTTGAAAACATGAAAAAAAATTAAGTGGTATACAGAAGACAACTATAAGTTTTGCTTTTAGATAGTCTTAGAGATACACTGTCTACTTTGCCACCTTTCATAGATGGTCTTGAAGGACGGAAAAAACAATTCTTTATTCTAAGTACATTTCAGACATAATTTTGAGCTTGTTCTGACCCAAGGGTCACAGTAAGGTGTAGGATTGCTAGACAACGTAGAAACTCTTACAAGATTGTTTATGCTATCTCTGTCATTTTAAGTAGGAGCATTCAGAGTCAGATAGCCTGGCCACCACTGACCCAAAAAAAACCCACCTGACTAAATCTGACTAAATATGAATGAATGTTCCCATGCCTCTCTTCTGCTATACCTTGGCTTTAAAAGATGGTGAACAATAGTACATTAACAGAAATTTTCTAGTTTTGCTTCACTAATGTATATCCCTTTTAGCTTTTGGAGACAGCCTAGGATTTGCCAACAAAATGTTACAGAAGGACTTATGATAATTACTTTTTTAAACTGATTTTATTCTGGTGACTTGTGCAGTTGAAGCAGGAGTGTTGCTGTAAGTTAAAGGTCAGCCTGGACTAAGACCTAAATAAATGTAATTATTTTATTGTAATGGTGCTGGGAGTCAAACCCAGTATCTCACATGTGCTAGCCAAGCACTGAACCTGCCACTGAACTACAATCCTAGCCTGTTATTTGTTTTTAAGATAAATGAATATTGTATTATTTCTAGATGAGTAGCTGGTTTAGGTATGAAGGGAAGGGCAAATTAGAATAATGTGAGATAGATCCAAATGTGAAACTAAATTTATATGAGAAATTTTATTTCCACCAGACTTTTTTTGAGCTATGAGAGTACATGTACAGATAATTCAAAAGTTAAACTTAATTTATATATAGATGGCAAGAGGTATTAATTTGTTATAATTTGATATATTTACACATGGCTCAGATTTGAGGCATAATTTCTACTAAATGAATAGAATACAGTTGACTAATAAGACTTTCTGGTACTTTATGTTCAACATCACTCACTGTATAGTCTAATAATGCTTTCTAGGATTCTGAATTTTAATGATTCATCCAAAGAGCACCGATTCTTTGCAACAATGGGATTCTGCTATGTCATCCAATGTTTTGAATATTCTCTGAATTTTTTTCATAGGAACATTTCAAAATAATGGGGCTATACATGTTGTTTTTCTTGTCTGGTTGCTGTTAGTAGTCTGAAGGCTAAAAACAGAATGGGTTCAAATAATACTGACCTCTTATGTTGGAGGCTATATCTTCATTTATTTCCGTCACTCAGAAGCCTTTTTTTTTCTTTTCTTTCTTTTTTTTAAATGCTTGGGAGTTTGAACCCAAGACCGCAAACACACTGACCATGTTCTCTATCACTGAGCTACTCCCATAGCCTCAAGAAACATTAATAAGCAACTGGTATTTCCAGGCACTGTGTTAGATTCTGAGGATAGGAATTGATATATCCTTGTTGTTATAGGACTTACAGTGTCAAGTGATTTTAGTGAGACAAGGTCCCCAATTTATTTCATAACTAAGAATGGCTGCCTTTTTTTTCCCTGAGCATTTAAAGCAGTGGTTCTCAACCTCTGGGTCTCCAGCCCAATTTGGGGGTGGGGAGGTGTTGAATGACCCAGGAATCACCCAAGACCATTGGAAAACACAGATATTTATATTACAAGGAACTATATGGTTGAGAACCACTGATGTAATGTTAGTTTTCTTAAGTGTTTTTCTGTTACTAAAATTTTCACTTCTCACTGTTTGCAAACCTCTTACCTAATTTATGGTCTCTTTCATTTCTTGCCTGGAGAAGTCTCATTTGTGCGAGACATTTCAGTTTGGTGGGACTAGGGTTCTTACACATTTCTCAGATTTAATTGCAAAGAGGTCAAGTTATTTTATGGTGGAAGAGGTTTAACACTAGTCATGATTATATGGGGTCAGGGTATAAATCTTAGTTACCCAGCATTTGGGTTTTTTGTTTTGTTTTGTTTTGTTTTTGGAGGCAGGATCTCACTATTGTACCGTTTGCTGCCTCAGCCTCCTGAGTGCTGGGCTCAATATTTGTGTTGTATGGATTCCTAGGAAAACTTTCAAAAGGAAGAGGACTCTCTTTACTGCAGTTTGATCTTTTAAAATTTGATGTTATTTATTTATTATTTAATATTAAAACGAGCTCTAAACTGAAGTGACTGTGAGGTGGTAAAGCAGGTGTGGTTTTGCTTTAAAAGATGTGTGAAAGGTGACTAGTGTCACCATTTCTAAAATACTGTCTCAACTCAGAACATTTGGTTTCAGCTCATGAATGGCTGTTCTAAATCTGTTGTATGTTAGACATACTTTGAACTACCTCTTTACTTAAAATGGGGAAGTTTCCTTAATAAAAGTGTGACGATTAAACTGTGTGTCATTGGCTTATTTTCTTACTGTCTTCCCTTCTTTCTCAGTTGCTTGGATTTAAATTCAAGAATATTTTAATTTTTTGCTGTTGGTTTTGTTTTTCAAGATAGGGTTTCTCTGTGTAACAGCCCCAGCTAACTGTCCTGGAACTCACCCTGTAGACCAGGCTAGCCTCAAACTCACAGAGACCCAACTGTCTCTGTCTCTTGAGTGCTGGAATTAAAGGCATGCGTTACAACCGCCTGTTTTTATAAACACATCTTAAGGATGGTGCGGGGCTGAAAATGCAAATGTATGCAAAGACCCTGGGTTTGAGCCTCAGCACTAGAAAGAAATTTTGAGATTGCCTTTTGAAGAAAGTGTGGGTTAACCAGAAATTATTAGAACCAGTTACTGCTTTATGAAGCTGCTGAGAATAAAGGACCCCCGTTTCAAGGTGTGTGACTCACTGGTGTAGAGTGCTTGCCTAGCATTCCAGCAGCCCGGGCTCTGGCAACAAGGTACACAAAAAAATCTTCACTCTGCAAATGCAAAGTTAGGTACATATTGTCCTAAGTAATCCCCTCCCTTGATGTAGCATATATTTCTATGTAGGTTGTAGGTTCAGTTTTGAAGAGAATTCATTTCCAACTGGATCCCAACTTTATTGAGGATCAGTTTAGAGATTTCGGTATTAAGCGAGTTTTGAAGGGTAAGTGGCAAACCAGTGTTTTGCGTTCGTAAGGCCCAATGTTCAGTTCCCATTACCCAAAGGAAGAGAAAAAAGATCCTTTCTGAACCAGGCGCATAGAAACATTCTTAGTGACAGGGTGAGGAGAGGAGGGTGGATACGGTGGTGGAGTTGCACCCAGAGTTTGGGGCCAGCCCAAAACTGAGCCACGAGGTCCTTTCCTTCCTCCCCGCTGCGTAGCTCGTCTGCGGTTCCGGTCTTGAGCGTTCTTCACTCGTTATAATTAGCTTCACAGCAAGGCGGGAACTGCCAGAAAAGACCGGCTCGCCGGTATTCTGACCTCTTTCTGTCATTCCAGGAGCGGACAAAGTGAGGAAGAAAGAGCAGGTCAGGATGTCCTTCCGGGGCGTCTAGACAGTCTCCGTAAAGAGTGAGGCTGGTTGACACCGGAAGCGTTTCCTCCTGGGCTAAGGTCCATCTTCCGGCCTGGGCCGCCGTTGCTGCGGAAGCCTCAAAGCCTGTTTTGGTAGTCGGTAAGTGAAAGTGAAGGAGACTTGCCTGGGGATGAGGCTAGGGGACGGCGCTGCTCGGAATTGCAGCCGGGGTGGCCTCGGCTTCAGCCCCAGCCTGGAATCCTACCGGCCTGGCCGGCTGGGCCTTGACCTTCGGAAGGCTCGGCGTGGGAACCTTGTGCGGTGCCGGAGGGAGTTGGCAAGCTGGCCCTCTCAGATTCACGTCAGCTCCTCCTGCTGTGTGTGGGACGCTGCGATCGCTGGGTGAACACAAAATAAGGATCAAAAGATTCTCTGGGAGACGAAGAGTCACGTTTGGGTTTGGGCTCAACAGAGCTAAAGCACGAATTGGGAAATGGAGCAGGAAGCGTGGATGTAATAGACAGGCAAATGGGGCTCATGGTTTTATCTGTACAACGATGGGTATATGAAAAACAGATCAATATCGATCTGTAAAAAGTGTGGTAGGGCGGAAATCCTGAAGGAGTTTGCATTCTTTTTAAGAATGAAAGGCTGTCCAGGAAGTGGAAGAAGCAGTGGGCTTAAATCATAAGAAGTGTTTTTTTTCTCTCCTTTTTTAAATCATAATGTTAGTGGGAATTCAGGATGTAGTTCAGAATATTCAAATAGTGCTCTGTCAGGATACCTGTTGAAAGTCATTACAATGGTCAAGGCAGGACTAGGGACTTGTAATGGGGGGGTAGTAATAGGCAATTTGAAGATTACATTTTCTAATTTAAGATAACAAGTGTACTCTTTGTGTCACTGTACCCATTACTGGTATTTAAAAATTATGTACCATATGATGACACAAATGCATTATGACATTTTGGATTTATAGGTAATGATTTGGGGACAGATTCCTTCCTAACACCCAAAGTAGAGTTTAGGTCTTCATTTTTCCTAATGTATGTTGGGACGTGGGTGACTCTTTACCTTAATAACGTGAAATAGCATTGCATATGCTGTATCAATGCTTGTGCTCTGTTTTGCATAGATTTTGACCATGGCTGCTGAGTCTGATGTTCTACACTTCCAGTTTGAACAACAAGGAGATGTGGTCTTACAGAAAATGAATCTCTTGAGACAGCAGAATTTATTTTGTGATGTATCAATTTATATTAATGATACTGAGTTCCAGGGTCACAAGGTGATTTTGGCTGCTTGTTCCACTTTCATGAGAGATCAGTTTTTGCTAACACAGTCAAAGCATGTCAGAATCACNATTCTGCAGAGTGCAGAAGTTGGCAGAAAGTTGTTGCTGTCCTGCTATACTGGAGCACTTGAAGTGAAAAGGAAAGAGCTTCTGAAATACCTGACTGCTGCCAGTTATCTCCAGATGGTTCACATTGTAGAAAAATGCACAGAAGCTTTGTCCAAGTATCTGGAAATTGATCTTTCTATGAAAAATAACCAACACACTGACTTGTGTCAATCTTCGGATACAGATGTTAAGAATGAAGAGGAAAATTCTGATAAAGACTGTGAGATAATTGAAATTTCAGAAGATAGTCCGGTAAACCAAGATTTCCATGTTAAAGAAGAGGAAAGCAACACATTACAGTCTGCTGTGGAGAGGCTGACATCAGAGCAGAGGGAAATGAAGTCTCCAGAGCTCTCTACAGTAGATAGTGGTTTTAAAGAGAATGAAATTTGTATCCTCCATGTAGAATCGATCAGTACAGATAGTGTAGAGAATGGGCAGTTTTCACAACCTTGTACGTCATCCAAAGCAAGCATGTATTTCCCTGAAACACAGCATTCATTGATCAATTCTACAGTTGAGAGCAGAGTGGCAGAAGTTCCCGGGAATCAAAATCAAGGGTTATTTTGTGAGAATACTGATGGAAGCCATGGTACAGTAAATGAGATCCAGAATCTAGATGATAATTTTTCATTGAGGCATCAGTGCCCCAGGTGCCCAAGGGGCTTTCTTCATGTAGAAAACTATCTGCGTCACCTTAAGATGCATAAACTGTTCTTGTGCTTGCAGTGTGGGAAAACGTTTACACAGAAGAAAAATCTCAACCGGCATATTCGAGGACACATGGGTATCCGACCCTTTCAGTGTACTGTGTGCTTGAAGACCTTTACTGCTAAAAGCACACTTCAGGACCACTTGAACATACACAGTGGGGACCGACCATATAAATGCCATTGTTGTGATATGGATTTCAAACACAAATCTGCTCTCAAAAAGCACTTAACCTCTGTTCATGGCAGAAGCAGTGGTGAAAAACTATCTAGGCCTGATCTCAAACGGCAGAATCTATTGTAATCAAATCATGAACTTGCAACAAAAGCAAGTTTTTAAAGATGCAACATTGGTAGTGTTATATTTCTCCCCCACCCCAATCTTTAGCTTTTGTTTTTGTTCTTCCTACCTATTATTCATTCTGAATTTCTAATAGTTCCAAAGTTGTGAATGGAATGATTAAATTTATTGTATTCTATGTTGTCTCAAACATTAGTTTTAATCCTCTGTTCAGCAGGAACTGCAGATTCTGATGTGTAGTTTTTAGATTAGTGATTTAATGTTGAATTTATATAGTAACTTTAATAAGTTCGAATGACAAGAAAATAGATTTGAAAGCATAGTGTTGTCCATTACTATTAATTTTGAAAACAGGACTAACAGTTTGGTTTTTAATGTTTAACTAGTGTACTTGGATTATAGCTAGAACACCCAATTATTGTTTTAAAGGAGCACAATCTATATTCACATGGGACCAGCAGATTTCCTTAGAATTGCATTATTTAAATATCCAAGAGAATATGTAATTAGACCCTATTCCTGATTACATATTATAAAGTTGAATTAAGAACTCAGTGGCAAATGCAAGTATTTTCTTGGCTTAGATTTGAAAATTATTTTTTCTAGATATTTCAGTTTTATTAAAGACACCTACTGTTTACTTAGGGATTTTTGTTTTGTTTGCTTTGGCTAACATGCACTAAAATTGACCTTTCTCTGAGGAGTTTTTTATGAATTTAACACATGTAATAATTTTCTGCAGTTGGGACACAACTTCCAGAGTGCCCTTATGCTACTCCTCTATTATCTACTCTTCCAACTCCAAATTCTAGGAAGAGTTCTTCATCACTATAATTTGTTAAAATCTGGGGTAATATAAAACTGGAATCTTCTAGTATGTTACCTTTTGATATTTTTTTATACAACGTAATGCCTTTGAGCTTCATTTACGTATATATTAACAAGTCCTTTTTTTTTTATTTTTTATCTCTCTTACTTTACTTTTGACTTGATTTGTATAGCCCAGGTTGACCTCGAATTTGCCTAACTTCTTGAACACTGGGATGTGCCTGGCCCCTTTTCTGTGTTGAATTGCCTATATATACATTTTCTTTTCAAACAGTCACCAGGTGAATAGTTTAAATTTAAAAGGCTACTATAATTAGTTTTAATATCTCATGTATATGAATACCTCTAAATCCAAAACTTTATTTGCCCTTACAATGAAGAGCAAAATTCACTGCAGGGCAAATCACTTTTCCTTACTTTTAGAAAGCACTGACCTTCAAGCTGTCCTATTTCTCTACATAACTCAGCTCTGTGTAGTTTCTACTGTATTTAAGTTCTGTTGACACAGTTTGGTATTTTAACATGTAATATACTTTGTACTATAAAAGTTGTGAAAATCCTATAAGTGTTAAATATAATTTTTGTGACACTTTCATGGGAGTAATGATCTATATAGAATTTTAGCTCTAGGTGAGACTTTAAAGAATCTAGGTCTCACAATTGACTTCATAACCCAGGTCACTAATTAATGACATTGACCAGGTCACTTCTTCAGCTTTTCTTAATTTTATATAAAATAACTTTGATCTTGATAATTTGTAGAATTATTTCTAGGTCTAAATTTCTACAAGTTTATATTCCTCATGTGAACAGAGGAGACATTGATGTCTTTATGAACACTGCTATTCGAGTACTCTCTTGGAGACAGAACTTTACTAAGGGAAACACTTTGTTCCATTAGTTAATGGACCACTATAGTGGCTAATTTCCTTTCCCACATGACTTAATGACCAATTATAGTGTGAGAGTATTTCCCTCCGAGAAATTGTTTACTTGTGACTGAAGTGCTTCTAATTTTGCTTCCTGAGTGAATTTTGGAAGGGAGGGCTAGGGATGGGTGGAGAGGGTAAACTATAGTTAAAAAAAACTGATTTTTTTTAGGAAGTAGTATCGACTATATTGAATATTTGGGACATTCTGATTGAAGGTGTTTTAAGTTTGGTGTGTGCCTTGTAAGATTGTTGTAAAAATATTTGTGAGCACTTTGAAATTTTTGCCTGTGGGGAGGGTGTTTTATAAAGTGGTTGTTATTTATACTATTTATTTTCGTTACATATACAGATTGATTTCAAAACATTCCTAGGAGTTGGGTAAAGTGCACATGCCTGTATGTAATCCCAGCACTTGGGAGATAGAGGCAAGAGAATCAATTCAGGGCTAGCCTTCATTATATAGCTAAGTTTGAGGCTAGCCTCAGCTAAAGGAGACCTTTTTGGGGGGGGAAGGTAAACAAGCAAAAAAACATTCCTGGGAGAGTATCTGTTTGCATGACATGTCTGGAAAAAAAGTCAGCAAAGTAGAATCTGTTAAAATATTCAGGTACGACTAAGTATAGCCTTTATTAATTTTTAAATACTTTTAGCTGTTTATGACAGAAAATGTTTGAGTTGAATCTCTTATTTACTGCATTTTCATATGTAAACACTCTTAAAGGTAGTTGTTATTTTATTGCAGAGAGACTCCTCTTTTTATTGGATGTAATTACGTTTGTATAAAACATAATAAACTGGAGGTGGGAATGGAGAACTCGGGTTGTGTATTTCTATGAATTTTAAAGGACTGAATTTGTTTTGGTGATAAGGTTTTTAAAAATTGTGTGTGTGTGATTTGTTGTTATTTTTAGTTATGTGTATTGTGTGGGCACATGTTTGCCAGAAGCTGTTTCCCCTCCTGCAGCTGCAGTTCCAGGCAGTTGTGAACTGCTGGATGTGAGATCTTGAGAACTGTGCAAAAGTTGTAGGCTACATTAACCACTGAGCATCTAGTCCTCCATTACTCCTGCTATTTAGTCAATTTTGAAGTATCTACTTGGTTTCTTTTTATCTGTACTAAAAGTTAAGTACACAAAGAATACCAGCTGTCTTGGAGGTAGACAATGTATGTAAAATTTTGAAATCAATTTGGCAAACATAATGCCAGGGATAAATTATGATAGGAAAAAAAGATGTAGTTGTTACTTTAAATATAGTTTTCCACATTTGAGGAATTTATCTTTCCTCCGTGAAATGGAGGGTATATCTAGTGGGCATAAAATGAAAAATGCACACATACACTGTAGGTTAGGAATGTGTATATATAAAATTTCTCATCACTGTCCAGTTGAAAATACAAAAGTGTACACCTGATGGGAAATTTTCTGTTTTGAATAGCATAATTGTATGAAAGTAGGAATAATAAATGGAAGTAAGATTTGTGGGGCCAATGGATCTTTCATAAAAATAAAACCCTGTTCTTTGTCATAAGTGCCAGAAGCTTTGGATCTCCTCCTCGAGCTGCATTTTCAAGAAGTTGTGAGTTGCTGTGGTTATGGAGGGGGTGTGTGTACAAATATTGGGGAGGGTGAGAATTCTTGATGTGCAGCCCAGTCTATGATTCTGCCCCAGTCTTTCAATTGATGGGTTCACAGGCATGCACCACCACACCTGGCTTACAAATTATGTGTTTTAAAGGCTCCTTATCAAAGTCATTTTTCCATATTCTAGTTTATATACAGATTCACAGATTTTTTTGTTGAATATTTCATTTTACATTGGAAAATGCGAGTTTAATTACAAGGCGTGACCATTAACCTCTATTATTCAGTTGCACATCATTAACAGAGGTTACACAATATCAACCTTTTAGTATTTGGTAAGTGAATTATAAGTAAAACTAAAATGCTTATATCACTTATAAAGTCTGGCATATAGTAGTTCATAATTGTTGCTTTTCTCATCCTTATTCCCAATGTTTCTTCATTTATTAGAACAAAGGATAATTCCCATTTTACAGTTTGCTATAAATTCTCTAAGAAATACTGAGTCAAAACGCCAAAACTTGCAAATAATTATCCTTCCCCTTTTTGAGGCATTTGGGATTTTAGATGAGGTAGGTGGGTCCACAAACGTTTCACTTTGGTCCTGGTTTTTGTTACCTGGAACATTATTTGCTAATCTGGTCAGTATCTCACAAGAAGGGTTCAATAGGATCTGCTCAATGGATGAAAAGCCTTTCGCGGTGGAAGTTTAACGTTGGCTCAACCGCACAGCCTGGCCTCAAGGCTTAGATGGTTGTTCAGGGAGCTTCCCATAAGTCTCTTTGGCTTGCCTACTCCTCACAGCATCTCCCACAGTACTCCGGGGCTCCCTTGTCATGTGACCGAGGCGTAGCTCTTCAGAGGGAAACTAATGCGCAGTTAAGTAGTGAAGGCCACTACGCTTCCCTTCCACCCCAACTCCCGGGCTTGCGTAATCTCGCGGGAAGTGAACAGTATATTCTCGCGAGAGCTAAGTAGGGATCCTCCAGGTCCGCCTCCGTGGTGAGGAGGAGGAGACGGAGGGAGGGAGGAGGAGGCCCCGTCGCGGCTTTCGCCGCCGCCAACGGGGCTGTCCCTGTAGCTCCCGATGGAGTTTGAGGCCCTGAAACCGCCGCCGAGCTCTGCCCCGGC
>LOJH01004249.1:20326-36779 GCA_001685095.1 Ellobius talpinus | reverse complement strand
CCCAGTCTTTCTGTTTTCCCACCAGTCTTCAATTCTGATTGTAGACACCAGCACATCACTCTTAGCCCATCCCCTGGATGTTGTATCCCCAAATCTCTCTGATTTCCATTTGTTTGCTGACTATTCTGTCTGAAGCCACTTCAGGTCTCCACTCTCTCTGCTTTGTTAGATCAATGGGGATCAGATACTCCCTCTACATCTTCTGGTTTTACCTACAGTCTCTTTCACCAGTGTTAACTGCCATATCACTTTGTCTTTGAGATTATGAACACTTGACTATTTTGAGGCCTTTTTGGTTGGATACGGGTGTGTGTTGCTTCATCTATTTTATTCAGCTCAAAGTTTCCTTGAAAATTCAATTTATTATTTTTTAAGTATGAGTAGACAATTACTTTGTAGGGAGAATGCAAAATCTAAATAAAAATTTTAGTAAATAGACGTCAACAGTATTTTATATTTGAGCTGACCAGCCTTTTGTTAAGCTACCAGTTCTCCTTCAAGGACCCCCACTCTTCTGTTCAGTACACTTCGCTGGATCTGTCTGTGCCGTAGCAGGAGGCAAGGTAATTTGGATGCATGAGTTGAAAGACAAGTCTTCAGCTGAGAAGGAATCCGTCTTTCAGAAAAGCCCTCCCCTGGCTAATGAATCAGAAACATTCAGAGTTTACGAAGCATGAGTTCCTTACCAAGGGTAGCACAGGACCTGAGGGTTGTAATGCAAGGTGATCAGAATAAGCAAAGGATGGATGAAGCCATGCACTTGAATTCCTCTGATCCAGGGTTCGCATGAGAACGACGGGCCCTACACAAAACTCTCAGCTAGGAAGGAATTCAGTCGTGGGTATTCTGCAGAAATGTGTTTGTCTTTCTTGCCCTGTAAATCTGGGTCCTAAGCTGGCATTTCAGTTTCATTGTGCTTTATATTTTTCGCTGAAATGATCGTCATCAGTGTTGGCCAGCACCCGTGGAAAGTGAATTCAGATGCTGTTAGAAACAATTGATGAGACAAGGTCTTCACTGCAGGGCGGGGGTGTGGGGGAAGAGAGAAAGGAGGAGGAAGGGGGTCAGAAGACTTGACTGTGTCTCCTTCAAGCAACAAAATAGTAAATGCTTTGGGATATGACCCATTCCTTCATAATGGTGTGATAAGCTCACCAAATTCTTAGGGAAAATTGAGAAATATTTATCTATTAATTCCTATTCCCTGTCAATCAGGACTTGCCCATGGGAAGCTAAGTACCTTGTGTGGGATTGCTCATCATAAGCTTCTTGATTCTTCCTAGGTACATATTTGCAACTTAATTGCTCGCTAACTTCAATCCTACCACCCTGTTCAAGGCATAAGCATCTCAGGTCTCAGTGACAGGAAACAACTTTTGAACTGATCTTTCGGCTTCCACTCTTGATCCTACTGAGGCTATTACCCAAGTGCAACCGAAGTCCTCTGTCTTTTTCCCCCAGCTGAAACCATCTAAGAGTTCCCAAAAGAATGCCCAGTAATCTGAGTGTTTCATTTCCCACCATCCACTCCCCGGGCTCTCTAGCCGTGGGACCCTGCTGCTCTTGAATGTGCTTACTAAGTCCTTACCTGGGACCAAGTAAGGAAAAGCAACCTGGTCTCTGCAGGCCGTGGATCAGAGCTCCTCAGGGAAGAACTCTCAAAAAAGCTCAGAATTGGGGACACCTGGAAGAGTGAGGAGCTCTGTGCCAGATGTCTTAGGAGGGTGAGTTTGAACTTGGAGGTTGAGAATGAGATGAATAGAAGCTTTGAAGAAGTTAGGAGTCTGACATGTTGAGAGGAAAATAATGGAAAACAAGAGTTTTAAAGAAAATTTACTGTGGATTTTAAATTGGTTTTTATTTGTCATCTATAGATTCAGAAAAAGAGGATTGCTTTTAACTTTTTTTATATATAATTGTTGAGTTGGATTTACATGACTGCTCTAACTTCCATGGCCCGAGCACAAGGGCTCTTGTTTATATGCAGCCATGGGAGGTGCAGTGTGCTCTTTTGTATGAGTGCCACACCTCAACTCCTTCTAAGCCTATTTCTACTCTCCCTTTCCCTTTCTCTTCCATCGTGTGCTAGAATGTTAGCTGTCTTGATTATGGACAGGCCTTGTACAGGCAACCACAATCGTCACGAGGGCATAAGTGTGATGATAGTCCTGTCATGTCTAGAAGGCGTTGTCGAAAGCCATCTCACTGAACTCTTCAACAACTAGGGAGCGACAAGATGTCACTGCAGGTAACAATGCTTGCCACCAAGCCTGATGACTGGAATCTGATTCCTAGAACACACATGATGGAAGGCGAGAACCAACTCCTATAAGCTGTCCTCTGATTTTTACATGTGTAACATGCTGCACATGTGTGAACACACACACACATACACATACACACACACTCCCAACTAAGTGCTTGATTCACTTTTCAACTTCATCTCTTTTTGATAATAGAAAGAATCCAAAAACACTAGATTCTTTAAGGACACTAGATACAGAGACACTCAAATATAGACATACATGCTCATACACATGCATACACACATACGCATATCTGCACATACAAATACATATAATATATACACACATCGGGGGGCCACTTAGCAGAAGAATTTGGAAACTTAAAGTTCATATAATGGCATCTTGAAGTCAAGACTCACAAGCATTGACTCTGATTACTCACAGTTACCATGCCTGACTCAGGAGGTCTTTCCCTGTCCCTGGAAGAGGTGGAGGAGGGTGTCTACACATGGCAGCTAGGGAAGAATTTGCAAAGAGCTGACTTATGGGATCAGGAAGCTATCTAAGCCTAGAGCATGCAGGACTGGAAGGATGAGGAAAGGATTAACGGTTACAGTAGATAATGTTCTGAGCTAAGAAACACTGACCAAACTGGGCTAATTAGAAAACTTTAAAAGGTTGACATGAAACACACTTGGGCTTGAGATGCTGTGTCATTCTAAGAAGGAGTGGTGGGCAGCAGACATCAGGCTCTTCAAGTTCTGGCTGCTTAAATTGTTTGCCACTTATTGGCTCTACAGCTTTAGGCAAATCATTGAATGTTTATGATGCTCTTCCCTTTGATCGTATGGCGAGACTGGTAAGCCTTTCCTTCTGGTAGGGATCAAGGCATATGAAATCCCTGGTGGAGCTGCTGGTGGGCTCTTGAACTTTCTGATTATCTTTTAAAACTCGAAGTACTTTCCCAGTCCCCACAACCCTATCCTGACAATATGTATTCAGTGCTGCTTCAAGACAAGGACCTGCTCACACCCTCTTCTGACTTCCAGCCCCCACACCATCCTAGGCTAAACTCAAGAAAATGCTTTGAGGCCAATGGTCGTATCTGTGTAGGTGGAGCTGAGTTTCCATTTCTCTGTGGACCTTGACGGTGACACTAAGCAGAACAAGAGAAGACCCCAGAATAGTGACACAGTAGGTGTGATCCAAGAACCACGGAAATAATAAAATCAGGAAAACGTGATAGCTGTCATAAAATATTCGGTTTAATTTGGATCCATTCTGGGGAACTAGCAGTGTCCGTGCTCCTGGGTAGCCTTTTGTGGAAAATTTGAAAAGAGAATTCTCATGGCAGAAAGGACGTGACTCTAAGGCACCTGCCAATCTTGTGATTGTGAGTCTGTGTTTTTAGGAGGCACACGCTGGTGTGTGTGTGGGGGTGTATATGGCTTTGGTGACAGTGTTGAGTTCTTTATAGAATAACTCAGGGCACAGTCCTTCCTCCAGGCAATGCCATGTCATGAAGTTTGCTCCTGGCATGTAGGATGAAGGTCCTTGTGACCATAATTCTGTTGAAGATCTTTTAATGCATTTCCTCCCCATTCTTCTGTGTCACCTGTTGGCAATTACACGCTACAGAAAATGTACACAGAAGGGACTTGTTTGGGTTACCATGTAGCTGGGTGGGAGGGAGCTATGGCTAGTGGCCAATTCTTTGGGGTGACTGGGCATGGGTTATGGGAATGGAACCTGATGTCCCCTCAGCAGCTCCCAGAGAGTTGCCTCCCTAGCATCCTGGAGCCTGTGAATAGGATTTCAATCAGCGGTCAGAGTGGAGAGGGCAGCTTCATTCTCCCCGCTCCCCAGGACCGACTGACCTCTTCTGAAAAGGTCCATTCTTAATCTAGTGAGACTCTTCCTCATCCGGAAAGGCCAGTGAAGCACAAAGATCTTATGTGAAAGGGTGAGGTGAGGGGTCAAGGGTGGCACTGGAGGGAAAGGAAGGTGCCACGCATTCACCAAGTCATTTCCACCAGAATAGAGGGGAACAAAGGCATGCCCATTTCCAGAGCTTTTGTGAAGGGCTCCGGCCAGCCCAGCACCCCACACAGTCGCTGACCTTTCCCTGCCCTAGAGGCTCCGTTTTGTCATGTTGATGAATCTCCATATCGTGCTCACTGATAGCAAGGGAACAATTTACCATGAAGGGTCCTTTGAGAAAAACGCACAAAATAGAGTCAAGCTCAACGCTGCTTCCAAGCTGGACATTTTTTCCTATTGTCCTCTTTGCTCCCTTTGGCTATTGAGAGTAGGGAAGGTGGAGAATGAAGCTGTAAGGAGCAAGAATGGATCTCCATTCCTTTCTGAACCTTCCAATGATGCTGTAAAACCCAGGTATTTATGCTGCCCTCCCCGAGAGGCAGAACATTTGTTCAATGTGTGGGAATCAGGCCTCAGAAGAGTCCTGTTGAATATTCAGTCTGATACCTCCCAAGAAGTGTATACACTTAAGAATAAACACCAAAGAGCATAAATTCCAAATGAGAACCTCCATATAGTTTAGCCTCTGTTGCTAATTTTGTTCTTTTGTTCCTCAGTGGTTATAACACTGAAGTGATTCAGGGAGGAAATGAGAGCAGAGGACTCTATGGGTTATGATCAATGGACACTCCACATGCAGGCTGCCTGGCAAATTTTGTATCGCTAGCCTTTGATGTGTTCCTAAATTTTTCTGACCCTTTCTTTAGCGAAGACATTTGTTCCTAAGAATTTTTGAGAGAGATGTGGTGATTTAAACGATAAATGTCCTCCACAGGCTCAGGCAATGGAACACTTGCCTCCCACGGAATGGTGCAGTCAGGGGAGGTTTGAAAAGTGTGGTCTTGTTGGTTGAAGTACATTCCCTGGAAATGGACTTTGAGAACTGAGAGCCTTGGGCCACTCCCAATCTGCTTTGTGCTTGTGTGAGGTTGTGAGCTCTCAGCTTCTTGGTCGGGCTGCCATGCCTGCCACCCGCTGCCAATCTTTCCGGCCATGTGGATTCTTGTCCCATTGAAACTGTAAGTAAACATAAATGTGTTCTTCCGAAAGTTGCTTTTGGTCATGGTGTCTATCACAGCAACAGAAAAGTAACTAAAACAAGATTTAAAAAACTGGTACTCCATAGCTAAATAGTCTGTTTGGGTTGTCTCTGGGCATGTGAAATTATTTAAATTTAAGTAATTTAGGGCTTGTTAAAAGTGCTTTGTATCCGCATTTTGAGTGGTCTGTAGCACACATGGCTAGCGGGTACCTTATTGGAACCCTCAGACCAAGTACATGTCCGTCATCATGTTGGGCAGGACCAATTGATAGTCTTTCCTTTGAGATGTAGTTTCCCAGCATAGGAAAAGTATCCTGCCATTTAGATATCAGAAACATTCTTTTTAATTTTCCTTTTCATAGAGTGGCAGTTATTAAATAAGCATTGATTCTTTTGTGGTCTCTGATGATGGTGGCCAAGGACCTTGTGTTTGTTTGCTTTCTTGTCTCATGGGCTCACGGTTCAAGTTACCTGGCCATGCTGTTGCAGCCTGTGGTGGTATATTATATCATAGCAGACGTGAGTTGCCAAGGGGGTCTACTGGCCATGGCAGCTGGGAAACCAAGAGAAAGATGTAAAAGAATTAGAGCTCTAGTGTCAAACGTTCCCAGTGGCCTTCCTTCCCCCTTCAAATCCCTACCTCCTAAACGTCTCAACCTTCCACCATAGCATGGCAGGCTGGTGACCAAGCATTTAACACCGGAGCCTTTGAGGGATGCTTCCCAAACTGCCAGTGTACAGTAGGCAGTCTTCCTGATCCTCGGAAAAAAGACCCCCATAGCTGAGCTGTTTTTATTTCTCAGGCTCTTCATATGCTTGCAAAGCAACCTTTATTTTCTCTTAGGTTGCAGTGCTGTACTGAATAGACAGGAAACATTTACCCTGCTGTCTTTGTGGCTCCCTACACCTTCGCTTAAAGAGCTCCTTTCCTGTGCCTGATCCGGCTTCTCATTTTATCAACGCGAGCCCTGTTTACATTTCTGTCCTCCCACTGCTATAGCCTCTTGAACTCTATGGTCGCTCCTTTAACTTGCATTCATTCTGTAAAGCACATGTATGCACGCACACATGTATGCATAAATGCATATATACATATCCACATGCATATATGTGTATGTCTGTGTGCATAAGGAGAAAGAGCTGTTATGTGTGATAGAAGAGAGTTAATATTAATCTTTACATGATAAAATATTAATAATAATTAAATTATTAATTAAGTGAGATTGAGATTTTTAAAAAAAACTGCATTCAGCTTGGCTAGATTACCAAGTCGTATGGGATTATCTGGAAAATGGCCATATTGGAACCATTGTACCTTATGAGTTTATTGTTGTTCAATAACTTCCAACCTTGTCTCGAGGTCTTAAACCAAGATCATGGTTGCACATTCTGTTGCTTTCTGCCTTGATTCTAGGAGGCCCAGATTTATTTTGCCGTGTAATTTGGATTCATACTGTCCTTGCTAGACAAAGGAAGCTAAAACACCTTAATTGATGTGGTCATTTGTTAATCTTTTTTCTTCTTCTTGTTATAAACCATCGTGGCAACTTGAAATTCTTCTAACAGTTTTTGTTATAAAACCACTTCTTAGTTCACTGGCTGTTTGTAACAAAGTTATAATAGGAAAGCAAACACGCCCCAGAGGCAAACATGCCCCACAGCACGTCAAGGGCACCCATGTCTGCTCATGGCTTGGCATCACTGTTCTTGAAGAGCAGTGGTCACAGCCATGTCACCAGACGAACGGGCACCACAAACTTGCCCCGTTTCTTAGGCCTCCTCTGCCTCTGCCCATCCCATTCTGAGTCCCCATACCTCTGCTCCCCACCAGCTGTCTGTCTCAGTTTCCCCTTCAAACAGAGGCTCTCCGTTCTAGGTCTTAGTTGGCCTTGACGTCCTTCAGCCTGCCAGTCTGGCCAAGTGACAGGGAATGGCATTGAGATAAAGCACTCTGTCGATCTGTACAAACCACACAACTGACAATCGATGAGGAAACTGCAACACTGAAGTATAGGCTCCCTTTGGAACTTCAGAATGATGTCACCGATGGCATACAGGCAGCTACAAACACAAGGAATGGGAGCGGCCTTGGTTAAGGGGAAGTTAAGTTGGGGAAATATTTTCATCTTATAGCTGTTCTCTGAAGGACAGCTCCTATGGTGGAACACCTACCTACAAGAAAGACAAGCCAAGTTTGGGTGAAGTTATAGGAGGAGATTGAGTGTTTTATTGGCGATGTATAGCAATTAAATATGAGCCGTGTGAAATAGGGCAGTTCCAGGAACTTAATGGGCATTCATTCTGCTGTTTGCCTCGTCCTCTTTGCTCCTTACAGTGCAAGCGTCTCCATTCAGAACTTGACCCTGCCCCTCTCCACTGGGACAGCAGCTGGGGCACTGACCTAGTCACATTCCTGAGCAGCTCCATCCCCCCATGCCCCAGCTGATCATGTGCATCTCCAAACTGGAGCATCTTTTTAATTAAAAAAGAAGGTCATGGCATGCAGTGGTTGCCATCCTATGTGCAAATACCACAGTATTGTGCTTACTTCTTGATGACCACCTCCTAGCTGAGTGCTTGGGCAATACACCCCACTCCCTAGGTCAAATGACCGTAATGGCAGAGCCTACCATTCTGAGAGGCTGCTCATCAGTCTTTCATAGCTATGGCCACTGACATCAGGTACCTGTGGAATCTAGAGATGTTCTCCCATGTCTGTTGAAACAAAACTACAATCCACTTCCAAATCACCTCTTCATTTTTAAAATGGTGTTGCAAGGTCTGGCAGTAGCTGGAGCTATGGTAGCCTTAAAAGCCCTTCCATGTACATCATATGACGCTTCATGATGAGGGAATTTCATTGGCAACATGTAGTCAAGTCAGTTTAATACCAGAGTAAGTCCCCTGTACGTTGGAGAAAACTCCTTGGTCCCATTACACATTTGTTTTTAATTTTTTTGACACACTACAATTGTGTATATCTATGGAGTGCATTGGAATCAGTTAGGCTCATCAACATACCCATCACCTCGCTAGTTTAGCATGTTTGGGTTGTGACCAGGTTAAAAGTCTACATCAGTTTTGAAGTTTGCAGCACGTCGTTATTAGCTGCGGCCACAATGCATTGATAGACAGCTGAAGTCCCCTCTGTGGTCTGAAACCTTAAGCCCTTTGATCTGCATGTTCTTTCTTTACCTTTTTATTCCTCTCCACAGTGGCTGGGGGATCAGGTTGCTGGGCGCTGTGCTTTTGGAGGCCAAATAATCTCATGATGGCTACCTGTAAGGTTTGCAGACCTTGGTCCTACCTGGACTGGGTGGGGGAAGGGGAAGGTGTGGGGGCGAGGCTCCTCCACGTGAACATGGGCGGCTAGCAACCTCGGCTCATCCTCTTTCAGGTGATTTCGGGCTAATTGCTCTGGATTCCATCAACATGGCTTTCCTACCTCTTGTGAGCCCTATTAACCCCAGAGAAGAGATAAACCCAAACTGCTCACAGGGCATTCAGATCTGCATGGACGCCTTTCCCACAGGTGACTGTGCTTTTCAAGCTCACAGAAACAGTCCAGTGTTGTGGCACAGGTGTGCAGTCTTAGCATACAGGAGGCTGGAACAGGAGGATGGTAAGTTCAAGGCCAGCCTGGGCTACATAGTGAGACTGCCTCAAAACACAAAAGTAAAACCCGATTCATGGTACCGTCACACCCAAGGATTGCTAGCTCAGCCAGAATGGAAATTTATCCTACCAAGGATGTAAAATGTGCTCTAAAGCGAATTTTCATTTCCTTCTGTTTTCCTCCTTCCTTCGCTTTCTCTTACCGCTTCCCTTCTCCATTTCTCCTTATTTCTAGCAATAGAGAGAATTTGCAGTCTCGCTCAATCAGATAGCTTTGGAAAATTCCTCATTGGTGCTGGCTAAGAAACAACGTAGCACGCATGCATGCACGCACGCACGCACACACACACACACACACACACACGTCTACCAGAAAGGTATCGCCTGTGTCACCCAGATGCACGAGTGTCAGCTGCACGCCAAGCACCGCTAAGAACAGCAAGAAACCTTTTCCTCATATGGAAAAAAATACCCAACAAAACGCAAGCAAAGAGCCCCAAATAGCACACTTCACTTTCAAACGCTCTTGTGTAGAGCTGCTCAGCCAGAGCCAGGGCTAATTGGTGTAGACAGGCCAGTTCCATGGATTTCTGGCTCTCTCTGTGGAAGGTTGACAAGAACACATCGCTGGTGGATATTTTCATCTCACTTCTGAGACAGTGAAGGACGGCAACTTTGCCCTGGATATGGCAAGGACAGCCACACTGAAAAACAGAAGAAACGTCCAGGTCATGTATGCCTACCTTAGCTGAAATAACAGCAACAACAAAAGCAGGAAAGTCTTCGAAGCCTCAAGACAGTGTGGGTGTTCACAAACACTGGAGCCCAAGCCACAGTCTGCTCGCTCCCATCTTTCTAACTGTACAAGTCTCTTTTTCAGATGCTGCCTCTGCTCAACTTTAATATATAGACGAGATAGATGTGGGCTCATCTTGAGATAGATCTGGGGGTGAAGATGCCAGGCAGGGCTCATTTGGCATCTCCCTTGCCTCCCATTCTGTGCCTTCCTGCACCCCTGGCAGCAACCATGAAGCAACCCCAGAGACACATGGAAAGCATGGAGTGGGATGCAGGCTCTGACTAAATGCGCCTTTCCCATTTTGTAGAGGGGGAGACAGAAACAGGCCTGGGGAATTCAGTGGTGGAGTTGATGCTGAGCTGGACCTGCAGCCCAGCTCTCTCAGCTGCCTGCCCTCGGATATTTAAGGACACAGCCACCATTTGGGCAGCACATGCTTGCCATTCCTCCACAGGAAGAAAGCTTTTAAACTCCTCGAACGAGCTCTGTAAAGCAATGAGTTGGAATAACCTCCTTAGGACAGCATGGCCCTTCGGGTTTTTCTCCTTTTCCTGTAGATTCAGTGTTTATGGTTCAGAAAGCAAAATTATTGTGTAACAAGAGATCTAGTTTGATTCATTCGCTGGACCCATAACGGGAGGACTTACAGAATGAGCCATATTCCTATCCTTCCCCCATAGCTCTTCCTTCTGTCCCTGCTGGGTGCTGATGGCTTCCCGGAGCCATGGTTAAGATCTGCAAAGGCATTTTTCAAGACTCTAGGTGGTCCACTCAGGATGATGAAAGCTCAAACCACGCTAAAATCATGAAGCAAAACAAAGCCACCGTGCAGAGAAGCATATTAAGAATATATTCCCAGGCTCTCTTTCCTTTCTTTCTGTCCTTCAATTTTTATTTCACAAAAATGGGACCATCTTGGTTTTGATGGCTTTTTAAAATTTTCGTCAGATATTATGAACAGCTTTTGGCGGTAGAATGCTGTATGTAATTGTTTGGTTTAGTAATATTCCTTGTTGCTGTAACTCATTCAACTGTATTCTCACTTTTTAATATTTAATCCTTCTGCTCTTGTAGAATACAGGGCAACCTCTGTTTTTAGTCATCCATCTTTGCACATTTCCCTAGGCTGGAATCCTTAAGGTAGCATGGTTGGGATAAGCAGGATGGACAGTGACCGGTTCCACTGAGTGGCTCTTACCAATGTTTTCTTCCCCAAGAAGCAATAAAGGTGCATGTTTTGGTTTATTGTCTGGGAAATTTAGGCTAGAAACGGAGTGCACAGGCTTCTAGGGTGTAACTGGCTGGCTGAGGATTTATACAGAGGTGACATGTACTTCTCTTCCAAATTTGATGCAAGGGGAAAGTGAAAGCAAAGACATGCTCGCTTTTGCTTGCTTTTAGAAAGTACCTGTGAGGGGCGCGGATTGGCTACCACCTATCTTGACCTCGTCCCTCTCTGTGGAGCCTAAGTGACCACAGGGCTGGAGGATGACTGGTAGGAAGGTCAGCCATTGTTGCTCCATACAGCAGCCGTGGAGAACAGGAGCCTGGGTGCCGGCCTTGCTCCGTATTCTCCTCTTTCTTCTTCCAGAACAAAAGACGGGGATGAGAAGCATAGAGAGATGAAGATGTCTTTCTTGAGGCCTCACTAGCCTCCTACGGTTCTCACCTGGAGGCCTGAGTTACAATCAACAGGTATCAGCCTGCTGCTGTCCCTGCCTCTCTCATCTGCTGAGTCATCCCCAGGAACTTAGGAAAGCACCCTCAGCTGGTCTTGAACTAACCCTTCCAGGGCCTTCCAAGCTGTGCCCGCTGTCATTTTCTTCTTCCCTATGACACTATGTCTGGATGGAGTAAACAGAGAACCAGTGGATTGCAGAGCAGAGGCTGAGCGGGCTATGCTAACGGGGAAGATCTAGCGGGCTGGAGACGAGCATGGCAAGAACCAAGGCTTCTGGACGCCATGGCCTTATCGGATTGCACTGTTCTGTTCAGGGATCCCATGAAGGAAGTAGGATCTGAGTTGGGACTTACAGACTATCCCATTTTCTGACCCTTGTGTTTTCTTCCCAGCACCTCCTGAATTTTCTTCTTTCCTCTTCAGACTTAGCGGACAAGGAGCTGATGGGTTTCCAAGATGCTTGTCTGTGGACATTTGTTGATTTCTTATGCAACTGCCCCAACTGCCCAACTTACACATATTCATAGAGCAATTAGCACCTGATCACACCTCGAACACTTTGGTAACACTGATCTCAGATAACAAAAGAGCCATTATTTTGAAGAGTTTCTGTGAAGTGGAATCAGGGAGAAAATGTGATAAAGGAGTTTGTCAAAGAAGAGAACACGGGGGATGAGGAGAAAGAAAACAGAATGCCCCCAGCGCCTTGGGCTTCCCTTTCCTCAGACTGTCCAGCTGGGTTGGACTTACTTCTTGTGGTTCAGGGGATCCTGAGCAAAGAGTGCATGGTAGCTCTCTCCCCACCCCGCCAATACACTGGGATAGTGACAAAACCCTGGCTGCCCTGACACAGGATGAATCTCCCTTATTCCTTAGCCTGATCCATTTTAGACTCCAGATGGCTATCGCCAGGTCTCCTTTTCCTCTGAGATTTAATTAACAAAGTTTAGGGAGTCGTGCTCTTTAGGACATAGGTTCATGTGCAGTCATTGATTCTGGAGGTCGTTCTTAGCCCTACCAGCTTCTTTCCACAAAATACATCTGATTGATTTGGTAGAGTCTTTCTATAGAGGGCTTGGGGCAGGGGTGTGAAGTCCTTTGCCTTGGTCCTCTCCGAGTATCTGGTTTGGAGACTTAGGCTCCATTGCTCTGAGTAAGTAGGCCATCTTAAGCTTCCTCATTAGCCAGGCCAATGGATATCTGCCTTGAGTCTGAGAGAATCACATGCATTCATTTAAAGCAGGTGGGACCCTGCCAATTTGTTCAGATCCACGGCCAGCTGGCAGTGAATTGGGTCATCCGTCGGAAAAGCCAAAGAGAAGAGAAGGCTTGGCCTGGGCTTCTGGACCAGCAATGAACAGTAGCTTTGGTGTGTAAAGAGGCAGTGTCTGAGCATAAGTGGACCAGGCAGGCCCAATCCCTCACATCTCCCTTCAAAATTGCCTGCCAGTGTCTATTATTTTTTCCAAGGGAAAATTCTGCAGGGTTTTTTTTTTTGGTATTTTAAAAGAACATGCATGCGTCTTTGCTCTTGGTGATCAAGGCATGTCTCCACTCAAAGGGGCTGGAGAGAACACTCACTCCTTTTCTTACTTTGCATGATTGACCCGATGACCTTGTGTTCTCCCAAAGCCTCTACACACAATCTGTAGTCTTCATCCTCTACTGTGATCTCCCTTGGATAATCCCACAGACCTCTTGATGTCAACAGACTGGAATGTTTCTCTCCTGGCTGAGAAAAGTTCCTTTGGTCTTAGCTAGCTCAGAGGTGGGAGGAATTCACATGAATTTGAGAGCCTGCCTTAAACTGTCTCTTGTTAGAACTTCCCATGAAGCCTGGAGAGAAAAATTAGACCATCTCTCTTCAGTGCCCAGCAAGGAAGAGAGGCAGAGTCCCCTTTTTATTCCTGCCAAAGCCATCTGTAGCCAGACAGACCCATGAGCACACCTGGGTGGGAAGTGGAAAGTGAAGTAGAAACGTCCATGCTAAAGTTGGCACCTCCTTTTTACACTCTCTAGGTCACTATTCTTTGGGAGAATCCAGAAGAGAGTTAAGTCTATCAGTCCCACATCACAAAGAACTGGAGCCTCAGAGAAGCCAGCCACTTTCTCTGACTGACACATTTTTGGTAAGGGGTAAAGTCTGTTATAGTTAGGTTTGAGTGAACTGGAAGGCTGTACCTGGCTGCAAGGGAAGCAGAGAAGTACTAGGAATTGAGAGACACCCTGGCTTAGCCAAGTCTTCAGACTGGTTTTAGCCAAAGAATAGAGAAATACCTCAGAATCCAAGGGCATAGTTCCAGGGCTCCTCTCAAGTTTCACCAACTTTGGACATTTAAGGCACTTATATTAAATGACATAATATTTGCACATCACCCATGAATTTCCCAGAAGCCATAAATTATAGATTTTCCCACATCCCTGATAGAATCTAAATACTAAGGGAATAGTTGCTATACCATATAGTAGAGAGAAAAGTGGTAAGAGGAAAGTCTGTGCATACCCAGCGCGGACATAACATTTTGTTGAATGTTTTTTATCTGTGGTTGCTTGAGTTCTTGCATATGGAGCCCACAGATATGGGGGGCCAAACGCAGTTGGTAGTCTGATTTGAGAAGGAAAATTCAACATGATACTTGTGAGGTTTTGTCATTTGTAGAGCAATTCTTTGGTGAATGGAGTTTTCCAAGTTACATCTGAAATATACATGTAGCTAATCTTTTAAGCAATAATTTAATGTAAATGTGAATTAATTCATCAAGTTTTATCAATACAATTACTGTCTAGTAATGGTTGTCTTCCCTTCATGTGTTTATTGTTTCAATCTACATGTATTTTATGAACATCTGGGGTAGATACAGGATGAATTCTAAGAACAATAATCTCTACATTGTGTCTTAAATGGGCTTACAATTTAAAGCTTAAGTTACTATAAGGTAGTCTTACCAAATGCCATAAGAATAAAACAAACAGGGACAACATAAACTGAAAACAGAAAGATATTTCCCTATTGGAGTTGGTGACTTGTAGGCAGAAGTGTTGAGAAAGGACAGTCAGGACTTCAGTAGACAGTGTTTTAGCAGGGAGACAAGATAAGAAAGCATTGCTAAGAGAAAGTAAGGGGGTGGGGGGATGGATACATTGTTGGGGGAACTTGCATGCTGTGGTTTGACCTAAAAGTAAGAAAGAAATATATTGGGGGAGGGAAGAGGAGATAAAGAGGCATTTACAGGCCTATTTAGAAGATCCTCAGTACTTAGGCCAACCAGTACAGTTTTTAATCTGGTAGACAATAGAGGGTCTTTGGTCATTTAAGAGAGAAAGCTGAGAGAAAGACTCAACAAGTACTTTAGGAATGAAGATGGATGGAAGATTTCTGGGGGATATTCCAAGCTGAAGAAGCCAAGTGTCCACTCATATGGGTGTGAAAGGAGTATAAGGAGATGTCTAGGGTGGGTTGAAATTGTGATATCATATGAAATCATCTTTTTATTTTCAACCTGGTTTTTTAGGATCTGACACAGTTCCTAAAATCCTTGGATTTCCTAAGTGCTGGATGGAAGGAGCATCTCCTG
The DNA here is from genome assembly GCA_001685095.1 of Ellobius talpinus. Classification (NCBI taxonomy): domain Eukaryota; kingdom Metazoa; phylum Chordata; class Mammalia; order Rodentia; family Cricetidae; genus Ellobius; species Ellobius talpinus. Next base: position 21,781 of record LOJH01004249.1, on the reverse strand, counting down.
ATGTTGAAAAGTCTCTGCAGCCATATCTGATCTTATAAATAAGATGGTGGGTTCCTTGGGTCTCTAGACAGTTCCAGGACAGGGGCTAGTCATTGGAAAGAGTAAGTTATGGTCAGAAAGTTGGCTGGAACTTAGTCTCCAAGGAAGGGAGAAGACCTAGCAATGGAGCCAGTCTCCACTGGCCAGTGATTTAATCAATAACTTTTGGAGGAAATGCTGCTTGTTGGTTCCTGGCCACCCGGCTAGTTTAGACCTGAAATAAACACATAAAACTATATTATTTAAAACACTGCTTGGCCCACTAGTTCTAGCTTCTTATTGACTAACTCTTACATTAATTTAACCAATTTCTATTAATCCGTATATTGCCATGTGGCTGTGGCTTGCAGGGTAAAGTTCCCAGCGTCTGTCTCCAGTGGCTCCATGGCTTCTCTCTTGACTCTGCCCTTCTTTCTCCCAGCATACAGCCTAGCTTTCCCTGCCTAGTTCTGTTCTTCCCTGCCACAGGCTCAAATCAATTCTTTATTCATTAACCAATAAAAGCAACACATAGACAGAAGGACCTCCCAAACTCTTTTCCCTTTTCTGTTTAAACAAAAGGAAGGCTTTAACTTTAACACAGCAACATTACATATGACAAAACAGGTATCAAGCAAGAACTACAGTTACAATATTTATATTTACTTTATCTTTTATCATAACTAAGGAAAACTGNTTCTTTATTCATTAACCAATAAAAGCAACACATAGACAGAAGGACCTCCCAAACTCTTTTCCCTTTTCTGTTTAAACAAAAGGAAGGCTTTAACTTTAACACAGCAACATTACATATGACAAAACAGGTATCAAGCAAGAACTACAGTTACAATATTTATATTTACTTTATCTTTTATCATAACTAAGGAAAACTGTATTTATTTTTTAACTCTATCAAAGACTCCAGAAGGATATACTATTGCCTAAGTAAACAAAAAGTGCATTGTAAGCAACTTCCAAAATTCTAGAATTGACAAAGACATCTCACTGCCTGACAGTCAACCAAAGTTTTTCTGTACCACTGGGACGTCCATATTCATCCTGCAGGCCCATAGTATCCAGCAGACTTTTCCACAAAGCTGGAAATTTTAAAGACAGTTTTACCTGTATTGGCAGTTTGTCAGTCACATTTTTTCTGTGTCCTGCAGAATGTCTAGCACACTCTTTTATGAAGCAGGAACCCCAAAGAATTGTCTCACCTTTAGGGAAGTTTAGCAGTCATTTTTCTGCAAGTCCTGCATGTCCAGTTTATCAAGCAGTCTAGGCAAGAGCAGTTTCTTACCAAATGGTCAACCAACTCTGTAAGGAGCCTCTTTAATGCCACCTACCTCTTGAAGTAGATTGCTGCTGCCAAGAGCAAATGTATCTCATTGTCATGAAAAGTCCTAAATTCTTAAAACATTTAAATGCCATATTCTG
>LOJH01004249.1:0-20004 GCA_001685095.1 Ellobius talpinus | reverse complement strand
TCTATTAACCTATATTTTTAAATTATACATTACATTTTTAAATGAACAACACAAACACAATACCTTAATCAAGGGCAGAAATATACATACACAATATAACAAAATTTGTTATCAATAAACCAACATCCATACCAAAGCAAATTATTTATCTCTATAGCATATCCCCCTTTAAATGTAAACAATCAATTATAAACAATATTTGGGAATATGAGCATAGTTTTGTTTATTCTGCTTCCTGATGTTTGGGGGCATTGTTAATTAGGTCTTTCATGGTGTATCCTGTGTGCTAGGTTTGTCTCAGTCAGCAGTTGGGCAAAGTAATTCTTTGGGGATGCTCTGAGTGACCTCAGGACTGGGCTTTGGGATGTTCTTGGCAACCTTTCAGGGGGCCGTGGTCCATTAAACCATATTAGCCTGGAATGAATCCACAGGTTTCATACTTTGTGGAGACAAAAGAAGAACCTCTTTTTTAAAACAACATATCCTTAGACCCAAATTTTGAAGTCAAGATACCTTTATGTTGGTTTAATTTAGCAGTCTATACAATAAAATGTCTCTTTGTACTTGGCTCCTTTATAGTCAAAAAATTTAAAGAAAACACAAACAATAATATTTATAATCTAGACTATCTGTATATATATATATATATATATAATCTTTACGTGGCTTGTTTTCACTCTATTATTTTTTAATATTTATTTAATTATCCTTACTCCTTTAATTTATAATTGTATTTTGTTTCTTTAAAGACTTTATTTTTTATAAACCATTTATTTTTTATAACTATATTTTTAAAGCCTACATACATTTATTCAATACTGTGACTTATTTAGAGGTCTATATCTGTCTGAATCTGTCCTTTTGTGTATCTGTAATTATTTGCTCTCCTGGAGCACTTTTTAAAATACTAAGTGCTTTTTAAAAACTTAAGCTGCACCATTATTAGGGTACTTCCCTAATATGGTACTTCCTGCTTGTCCCATCCAATCTAGCATGGCAGAGTCACTCACACCTCTCAGAGCCACTTTTAGGCACACAGCTGGGCCATGTTGTCATCAAGCAAGCCAAAGCACACTGCTCAAAAACCCCATTCAAATCCTCCATTTCCTGAAAGAGCCAGAGGTCATGCTGGTAGCATGGCCCAGAAAGCCAGCATTTTAAAATGTTGTGGTTTTTCTGCTACCACTGAGTCAGGAAAACCTCTCTTATAGGAGCTGTGGCACACCACCAGTAAACAGCAAGAAGTTGTGTTAAACTTTGTATTTTTGTGTCTAGAATTAAGCTCTTTCAGGTATTTAAGTGGATTTTAGTTTGCCTCACATTGGGAACCAATCTGTTGGAGGAAATGCCACTTGTTGGTTCCCAGCCACCCGCTAGCTTAAACCCAAAATAAACACATAAAACTATATTATTTAATACACTGTTTGGCCCATTAGTTCTAGCTTCTTATTGACTAACTTTTATATTAATTTAACCCATTTCTATTAATCCATATATTGCCATGTGGCTGTGGCTTGCAGGTAAAGTTCCCAGCATATGTCTCCAATGGCTCCATGGCTTCTCTCTTGACTCTGCCCTTCTTTCTCCCAACATACAGTCTAGCTTTCCCTGCCTCATTCTGTTCTTCCCTGCCACAGGCTCAAAGCAGTTCTTTATTCGTTAACCAAAAAAGCAACACATAGACAAAAGGACCTCCTACACCAAATAACACTTATGGAAGAGACTTCTTTGAGCCCTGAATAGTAGGATTTTACAGACATCTAGGTTAGCAAACACATTAGTGAATTGGAGGGAACGGCTCCTGAAGGGATACGGAGCTCAAAACTCCTGCTCATGCCTTGCCCTGTGCATGTCTTCCACTCTGCTGATCATGAATTGTATCCTTTATAACAAACCAGTATTAGCAATGTTTTCTTGAGCTCTATGGGCCATTCTAGAAAATTATTGACAGGTGGAAGGTGAGCTGATACTATAGAGTGGTGTGGACTTTTGACTCATGGCTGAAGCAAGGCTGTTGTGATGGGGCTCAGTCTTTAATCTCTATGATCTGAGCCAACTCCTGAACTCCAGTATCAGAACTGAACTGAATCTTCAGATGCCCACCTGAGGGTTATATAGCAGGAGAAACAGAAAGCATTTACATATTTTGGAAGTGATAGGAGGAGAAATAGATGATCTTTTTGTTACAGAGAAGCTGTGGTAAAGGAAGAAGATGTTAAACATGGCTGAAAGGTCGAGTCTCAGGAAGAGAAGGAGGTGGAGTGGGAGATGAGTCATCAGAAGACCAGGCAAACCCACCAGAGAATACACACTCTTAAAGCTGAAAAGAAAATGTTGATTGCTGGCAAGTGGCTACACAGGGAACTCAATTAAAAATGCAAATCATACAGCCCAGTCCTGGCTATTCTTTGTCTTTCATGCACAAAGCCTATGTCCTGGTTGATGCACTTTAGCTATCAAGACCAGTTAGTAGAAAAGCAGAGCTACAGAACCCAAAAGGCAAGGTTAGTACATTTAGGGATTTTCCTGGATCCTGGAACTTTAGACTAGGTCTTTGATGGATTTGGTCATTGTTCTTGTCTTGGCGTGTGTTGGGACCTTCATGCCAGGTTTTAAGGTCAGAATGGTACCTCTAACATGCCTTTAGTTGCGCTAAGGTCTGGGGGCCTGTTATATAGACTCATCAAGTCTCAGGAGGAAGGAATGTAGAGCAAGGGTGATGGGATGCTGCTGGAGGGATCACTCAAAAACATTGTTGACTGTGTGGTGAGTCCTGAGGTTTAGAGTCAGAAAGGACCAGTCATTGCTGTCAAGAGGTGTTCTTCCTAAAGGGCAGTTAAGTGAGCCCTCAGCTGTAGTTTTCCTATTCTGGCCATTCTTGGAACAATTCTGCATCTGCTCCCTTCTAGCCCAGAGGACAGGTTTCCAGCCCCCCCACCCCCAGCTGTTTTGGGCCCACCCTAGGCAGCACCCTGGTGTCTGTTCCCTGGTTGCCACCACCCATCTCCCTGGGGGAGTTATGCTGTTCTGAATTTGTTCTGTCTATTCTACACTTTCATGTGGATGTGGTCCCACTTTTAGGGGACAACTTTCTTTGTTTAATACTCTACTTAAGCAAGGATGTGGCTTTCACATTTTTTTTTGTCTAGAGTTCCACTGTACAAACAAAACACCATTTTGTTTATGTGCTCTGTACCAATGAGCATTTGGGTTTTTATGGTTTGGAGCTGTGGTGAGCAAATCTGATTTGAAGCATGGGATTAAGATATTTACAAAGTGAGGATACACTCATTTCTCTTTGGTGTTTGCCTGGCAGTAGAATGGCTGAGTATGTTGGTTACTTCTCTCATGCCTGTGTCCATGTAACTAACATAAGTATTCTAAGGAAGGAAGAATTCATTTTGCCTCATGGGTTAAAGGTATATATTGCCATAGAAGTGAAGTTTCAGCAATAGAATAACCAGCATCATCCTTAGCTATTGGAGCAGGAATATGAGACTGTTTGCTTAGGTTTGGGTAGACTGGAAAGCAAACAAATAAACAAACAAACAAACAAACAAATAAATAAATAAAATCTAACTCTGCATTACAACCATAAAGTCTTTGGACTCAGAATATTGTTCAAAAGACTCCTATTTGACTTACATCTCTAAGCCAGAATAGAGATATGAGATTCTGAACTGCTCAGGAAGTCCATAATTGATAGCTAGCTGCACCTTGTAGGATTGATCTCTAGCAGTGACTTTCTGATTAAGAACAAGGACATTTCACTGTCCCTTGTCCTAAATCAGTCCAAAGAGTTCCATCAATTGCCTGGACATGGAAATGCCCCTCAAGGACAGTTGTTCTTTGTACTGTTTTTTCAAAGTTTTAGGAATAGTCTAAAGCCCGGCAAAATGTCAGTGACCACAATGGTCTTTTTGACAACCATCTGCTGTTACTCCTGAAGAGTGCACTCTCCTCTTCTCTGCTACCTGTGTCCCACGTTCCCTCTGCTCAACTTGCTGGTATTCCTCTAAAGGAGACTAGGACAGACAACTGTGACTCTCAGGGGAGCCCAGAGTGAGAGCCAGTGAGAACAGCACAACATGAGACTTCCAGGGAAAGCCACTGTGAGCCTGAGAACACACAGTTTCTGCCTAGAGATGCACAGTTAATAGCCATCCACTCTGTCTTTAGGACAGGCGTGAAGGCCAGGGCAGGGGTCTGCTCATGACAATATGACATGGAAGGAGCTGAAGGGTTCATACTGGGCTACAGTGAGAAGCCTATAAGTTGAATCTTGGGTATATTCTTTGGTCTGGGCTATATTTCTGGCTCTGCTTTGTGACTCTGGAGGTGATTGGGATAATTGAGAGCTTACGCTCTACTCCCCAAAGACTGGTTTTAGCACATAAGCAACCTGCATTTTAATATTTTTCCTTCTGACTGGAAGCATTTGGAAATGGTTCTTGCCCCCGCTTATAAAAGGTGGCATTAGTTTATGAACATTTCGACATTGATTAATAAAATTCCGAACCCATTAACTAATGGGGAAATGCCAAAGTTTTTTTTTTCTTTTGCATCCAAGAAAGTAAATGCATTAAAACCTATCCCAAAAGGTAAGTTAAATTATAGCTTTTACTTTTCTCTCCTGATGGGCTTACCAGATGTTAATGCAAATGCAGGACACAGGCCCTCTTGCCTGTTCTCTCCAGGGAAGGAAGAGGGGAGGCTTGGCTCAGACACACAAACTTTTTGAAAGAAAGAGAGAGGTAGCAAAGAAGTCATGTAGCAAAGCAGCCATGTAGCAAGGGCCCATAAATCTGAAGACAAGGGAACACAAGCTACTCTAGTTTTCTGTCCAGTTTTTACTTACCCTCACCAGTTCCTCCCAGATCAATGTCAGGAATTTAGCTCTCATTTTGCAAAGAGCTTGTAAAGTCTCCACAGGTCCCCTGAGGCCAAGGGCTGCCATCTTACTTCTTCTTTGTGGAGAGTTGAGAAGTCCTTGCCACAGCAGGACAGACCATAAAGGAATCCATCCAAGCTTGGGCTGGATGGCTGTATGAACAGAGAATTCTGGGAATCAGAATGTCTCTCTTCCTAGCCTTCTCAGTACTTCCCAGTTCTCTAGTAAACAGAAGGAAGTATATTTTTAACCTTTCCCCTCCACATGCCTCAATTTCTATCACAGTCTATAAGGACATAAAGCAGCAAAAAATGCAAGAACAGGATATGGCTGGCCCTCTACAACCGGGGACAGCCCCCTCCTTCTGCCATCATGAGCTACATTCTATTCAGTGAAGGCAAGCTTTGTCTCTCCCATTGGGTGGCATGGGTGTAGGCTCCACCCTGAGAGGAGTCTAGTAAACAGGAAGTTCCAGTTTTTACTTCTCAGTGTGTACTGTCCTGGGGTGGGGTGGCACACGTTCACACTATAGAAACAGGGAGTTTATGTAGCATCCTTGGAAGGGGGTTTCTAATCTTGATCCACAGTGCTCTTGCAACCCTCTTCCAGGGCCTGGTGCTGAGAGTCCCTCCTAACCTACCCCATGTGGGAGGATTGAATGGTGTCCTGACCTCAGAACTTAATTTTCTTCCTTTTTTCTTTTGGATTATGAATGTCTATGAGAATTAGGTTGCAATAACATAATTTGTCACTGTCTAACTTGCAGTGTTATGTTTGAGCCTTTTGACTGAGCAGAATAAATTACCTGTCCTGATTTATTAATGGCACAAACCCAGAGCGGTGGGTTTATTTAAAGTGAGAGATAAGCTACAAGAATGTGAAAATTTGAATGAAAAGGGCGTTTGTATAAATGTCTCCTACTTTTCTGTCTTTTCCCCATTGTTCCAGCTCTTCCCTTCCCGTGGATCTCCCGGAAGGCGTTTGTCATCATCCTAAGTAGAAGTCTGTCACATGCTCAACTTCTTGTAGATTTTCTTCTTTATTTCTGTCCCCCTAGAGGTGGGCAAAATGGTTCTCTTCTGTTCAATACACAGTCTTCTTCTTTGGTTATTTAATCTTCATTTTTATAGTTATATTTTTCTTTTTATTTAACATTTATTGTTACCTTTATACATACATATAAATACATAAATGCTGAGTCCATTTAAGTTGGTCATTTAGTATTGGTTAACCAACTACAGGGCTCATCCCTGGGGAAGCTTGGTTTTCCTCCCCCACCCTACAGTTCTTGTGGGGTGGGGCCTTTTGAGATATCTATGCTGCCATGTCAACCAGTGGTGTCATTGTTCAAGTCTTGTTCAGGTAGATGTCCCATTGAGATTTCATGGGTACAGAGTCCCTATGGATGCAATTTTAGAACAGTTACCCTAGCGTCTCTATGAAAGCATTCTCACAATAGATACCCTAGTGTCCCTATGGATGCAATCTCACAACAGATATCTTAGTGTCCCTATGGATGCAATCTCACAACAGATACCCTAGTGTCCCTATGGATGCAATCTCACAAAAGATACCCTAGTGTCCCTATGGATGCAATCTCACAACAGATATCCTAGTGTCCCTTTGGAAGCAATCTCACAATAGATACCCTAGTGTCCCTATGGAGGCAATCTCACAACAGATACCCTGGCTCTTACAATATTTCCACCTCCTGTTACATTATATCCCCTTCTTAAATGTCCTTGAACTTGGTTGACCATTCTTGGCCTCATCTCCTGCTCTAAAGACTAACCTTTTCTTTCTAGCCCTACAAACCTGGGCTTCATTTACACACTCTCCTCTCTGGTGTTCCAGATGTGGTAATGACTCTTTCCTCACCACCACGCCTTCCAGAGCTCCCCCAATCTTCTCTGTGAAGAGACCTCGTCCCTCTTCTGCATGGTAGTCAGTGAAGATCTTTGGCTTCCCTCACCCTGTCTTTAGTAAGAATGATGATAGTCATGTCTATAATGAGTGGTTATGAGGCAATAGTCACAGATCTATGTATTTGACACGAACCAACAAATTTTAATTCTACAGAAATCTTTTGTAGACTGTAATAACCATATGTCTAGATGATTGGGCCACAATTCTAGATGTTCCTGTGAAAATGTTTTTGCATAGATTAACATTTAAAATGGTAGACTTGAGGAAGCAGAGTACACTCCCTTGGATAGCTGAGTTTTATCTATTAGTTAAAGCTTCAACAAAACACAAAACTAATTTCTCCCAAACAAGGGGAAATTCTGAGGGTGGTCTTTGAATTTGATCTGCACCATTAGCTCTTCTCTGTTCTTAACTACTATAACTGAAGCCAATTCTCTTTTAAAGTTTTTTTTAGTTGTATGAATGTTTTGTTTGCATGGATTCAAATACCATGTGTATACAGTACCTATGAAGGCCAGAAGAGGGTGTCAGAGTCACTGGAACTGGATGGTTGGTAGCTGCCACATGAGTGCCAGGAACTGAACCATGCGCTCTTCAAGGGTAGCAAGTGATCTTAACCATGAAACCATCTCTCTAGACCCTAATCCCTGACCTCACTTAAAAAAAATTACTCGTTCTGTTTCTATGGAGGAACTTGACCAACAAAGTTGGTATTTCATGATTCTCTCATTTTACCAGTGCAATAAACAAGTCCAGCCTTTAGCCTGTTTGTTCAAGGTAATTGTAAGTGCCAATAAGTGGCATCATTGGGATTCTGTCTTCAGATTCTGTACTCTTCAGCCAAAGGTTCAATGCATGATGCTTAAAGGAATTGTATTTAAAGAAAGCTGCCAAGACAGGCTCTACACTTCTAAATTACCAGGGAAAGCTGCAAGTCTTCAACAGCCCTCTTGGTACTTTTGGCCTTGAAGAGGTTTCCATTTTCCATTGGCACCATGTGATAATCTCCAAGGGCACTTTATTTTTTGAGGTGCTATTGTAGGGCCAGAAGAATAGAGTAGGCACCTAGCAGCAGTAGGAACACCCCCCCGACAAACACACACACACACACACACACACTTGTCTTCTGCAAGCTGGCCACCTCCACTGTATTTTCAATCCCTCAGGTTATCAGGCATTGGAGCGTTTACAGTTTTACTAGGCTTAGAGGTGGCTCTTGGGTCCACCAGCATCTGCATTCATCTGAAATTTATGACCACCCCTTATTTAGTTGGTTTAGTAAATTGTACCTATGAGTATTTGAGACTTGGCAGCTGGTGTATGGTCTTACCATTCAGCTCCGTTTTTGTCAACTGTTTGGCTTTCTTTCTTTTTGGATGACATCCTCAAATACTTCATTTAAAGCTGTGGTCTGGAACACACTTTATCAGACTCCTTCTGTGTGCCAGGAGACCCCTTTAAGGCGTATTCTATAATGGATACATTTCCACATGCTAATACACCTCCAAAGTCACCACATAGCCAAATAGCAGAAGGCAATATGTGGAGAGTTTAGATCACGTAATTTGTGTGGCCCCCTGCTTCTCCCCACCCCCCTCCACCCTGCTCTGATTTTAGAAGACAGGAAATTCTTTAGTAAGTGGAGAGGTGTGGGTGATGGTGCTTAACCAGAGCATAAATTAACGTCTTTTGCAAAAATGAGAGAGCTTGCTTTGTTCCAAGGGAGGTGAGGAAATGTTTGGCCTCCTTTGCTTGTTCAGTATAACCATGCCCCCAAGATTAAACCAGGTGATTATGGGTATAATTTATTCCCCTTTCAAGTCTGTCAGCATACGTGTGGATGTGTGTTCTGTTTTCCCACTTTTGGAAGGAAGAACTATACCTGGCAGAGTCAGATTTAAGGGCCATCTGTGAAGTCCCCAAGGCAATTGATTTGCACTGTCATGGACTGGGATTTTCTTGTTGAATCTGGGCCTGACCATTATAGACAGCTTCCTTTTGCAGGGCTAAGTTCTCATTTGTGTTGAGGCCTACACATGATGAAGGTATAATTCATCTGTATTATGATTAATAATACACTGTAATCATGCAAGCTCCTGAAAGATGTGATCCTAAGATAAAAGAATTGCCATAGAATTAGATCCTCCTGTCACAAGGTCAATCTTCCTTTAAGGTCTAAGGAGGGATTAGAGGTTAAAATAAATCTGCTAAAACTCTTTTTAAAAACAAGTGGAGAAAAATCTCTCCAGCTGAATGCTTCCAGAGGAAGGATGGAAATTTAGGTTTTCAGTATGAAGTGTCAACTTCTTTCCATGTTTTCTTCAATACTTGTGTCTTCTCATCCCATGGCGCATGAACCAGTTGGGAATCTCCAAGGCCACAAGACCAATCATTGAAGCCCACTTTTGCTCTGTGTTGCTGACTCTTCCTCGAGTCTCCTGGTGTGGAGGCTCTGATTGCAAATACTATTGGACACTGGCAGTTGAGGTGTGGATGTTGTTTATCGTGACTCCTTTTTAATAAGAGCTTCCCTCTCCCCACTCTAATCTGGATGGCAGGAATACAGAAATCATCATGATGCTGGGACAGAGAGCTTCCAGAGATGCTTTAGCAAGGCGTACGTGGATAAAAAAACCAACCCAAGCACAGTTTCCTGCTACTGACTAGGCTCCAACCTTTACACTCTGCCGAGGCTGTCTCCAAGTGAACGTCTTCAACTCTGTTGGATGCAAGACGGTCATGTTAGCTCCCCTGCCTGGGACAGCTCATTCCCTCCTCTGCCCCAGTCACCCAAGACAGGGGCATACAAAGGAGCTGCTGACCACAGGATTCCTTTGTGTGGAAACCATTCTTTAAAACACGTAATAGTTCTGTTAAAAGGACTCAGGGGCCTCTTGTTGTGCTAGAAACAAAGAAATGTTCAAAAATAAATGGGTACATAAAAAGGATGAGGGAGTTAGCTTGAAGGAGCTCCTGCTGGCTAATTGGGTTAGGTATAATAGTAACTAATGACAGCAATGAATTATACACATTGAAGGAAGTAAACTATGATTCATACCGAGTCAGGGAAAAAGAAGTGCAATTAATCTCACAAATCTATTGTTTGGCATTGGCCTCAATAGTTAACAACACTGTACCAGTATATTTAAAATTTGGCTCTTAAGGTAAATCTTACATTGAATGCTCTTACCACAAAAGGAAAAAAAAACCTTTGGTGACACAAATTTTAAAAGCTAGAAGTAAGTGGAGAAGGAAACTCTTGGAGTTGAAGGGCTAATTTGTGGCATTGATTGTGGTGATGGGCTCACAGGTGTGTGTAGTCACATAAAGCTTCAGCAACTTATGTGCATTAAATATGCAAAACTTCACTTGGGAGGCAGAGGCAGGTGATCTTTGTGAGTTCAAGGCCAGTCTTGTCTACAAAAGCTAGTTCCAGGACAGGCTCTCAAGCTACAGAGAAACCCTATTTCAAAAACCAAACCAAACAAAACAAAACAAAAAAATGCAAAACTTTTCATGTGGCAATTGTTCCTCAATGAAGTGGTAGCAACAAAACCCAGCTAAAGTAAATCAAATTGTCTTGAAAGTTATACTTATTGGGACAATAATAAAAAGTAGGTTGCTGTGTAATAAATCTACAGAAAAAAATGATAGGAAGTTTCCATGACCTCATATTTTATGAGGTCCCTGCAGTTTATCTGTTCACTGTATAGACAAAGCTAGAGAGTGTCCAGTGGAGAAATCTGGAAGGTTTGCATCAGTACCATGGATCATGGGCTTTCAGCACAGGCCTCCTCAGACTGGACATTAAATTGATGTTCATCACGGTGATGTTTCTGCCAGATGTGTAATCTGAATCTACATGAGAAAAGAGAAGTCGATCCAATATTCTACACACTAACCTCTAATCAGGAATTGGTTTGAGCCACATCTCTCGGAGAACTGCCCTGACATTTTCTGACCCATAAAAAGGAGCAAAGTTGTCCTTATTGAAGGAGACCAAGGAGAAGTTCTCCCAAATACAGTTTATGCCCTGCACTGAGTTCTGGGTGGAATCTAGTCAGCAATTCAATGCGCTGTAGGGATGCCAGACAAGTTCTAAAGACAGACTATGGGTTAGATAATACATCAAATCCACATGTTCTTATTTTGAAAACTTTGTCATGGTTCTATTAGAGAACATCTTCATTTCTAAGATACACACACTGCAGTGTTACAGAGTGGCATAAATGCAGTAAAATAATTCAAAAATAAAAGCAAATAATTTAAAAGTAATGTTCACATGTGTGTACATGTGTACATATGCATATCATAGATGTACACACATATACATATACAAATATATAAATTTACACCATGATTACTTCAACATCCATGGGGATTTGTTATGCAACTCATCTCATCCCCAGTAATACCCAGTGATACTAAAGTCCCTTATATAAAACAACATAGTATTTGCACAGGACACACATCTTTCCTTGTAATTTAAATCACCTCTGTACTGCTTGTGTTAAGTAGCATATTAGATTGCATCCAGCATAAATGCCACAGAAATGACTGTCATACTGATAATAATAGCAAGGTTATAAAAGGTCTGTACATGTTCAATAATGATGCTTTTACAAGGGATATCTTGGATCTGGCACTGCTTGAATTCACAGCTGTAGAACTCACAGATATGGAATAGTGATCACACACACACAGACGGAGACAGAAAGAATTATGATAATACAAATAGGATAAAGTAATTGATTATTCACATTGAATTGGTAACTGTGGTGAATTACAAGAATATATTGGGTATAGTTTATACTAATCTTGTGACTTCCTTTCTAAATTTGACATCAGAGTACAGTAAAATATGATTAGAAAATAAAAAGGACAGTGATAATCCTGATGTTTCCAGACAGCTTGGGAGTAGCACCTCGCATGATTTCCTCTGGACCTTACTGTCTGACCTCCTAGTGCTGTGCTTGGCAGTTGTATGCAGGTGCAGAGAGTTTTCTGTATCTATGGTGTGTCACGCAGAATTCATATGATCACAACCATAAGAGAAAGGAAGGCCTCAGCAGAAAGGAAGGGAAGGCCCTTATCCCAAGCAAGAGAGAGACAGGGTTCCTTCCATTCTGACAGGGGACACCTGGGTAGGAGTAGTAGACACCCTCCTGTGGTCTATGGGCCTCCTGATAAGTATGAACCTCATTCCACCCATTAGGGAGACATATCAAGGGCCATTATTTCAAGGAGCTGTTATTTACAATGGTAGCTGGAGGCTGTCTTGGCACAGGGAACAACATTCAACAAAGCCACATAATAGCCGCACGATCCATCAGTTCCCGCAGCTGTTATCTGTGAACTAGTTTCAACCAAGCAGAGAAATTGCACCTTAATTTCAGAAAGTGTTTTCACAAAAGCACATTATCTTAACATTTAACCCTGTAGGTATCAGGGTTAACATGTGGTCAAGAAGAATGCACAGGTAACATGCTGTATTGGGCATGCAATGATAGATTCTCTGAATTATTTGTTTCTGTTAGGTAGGCACAGGACTCATGACCCAGGTCATTGTAAACATGAGAGTATCCATGTGAGCCAGGAAGAATAGTGTGGGTGCTTAGCAGAAGTGGGGCACAGATTTGTAGACAGGGTAAAGTATCAAGAGATTTTTGAGTGTTCTGGAAAAAGTAACCTTTCCCTTCAGATATGCCTCATGGAATTTTCTAAAGTTTGCCCCTTTTTATAAGGAATTCAAAAGTGCTTTATGATTAAACACGCAGATTTTTTTTTCCTGCAGTAGATAACAATTTCTTTTTTATGGAATCCTTAATACATAGCACACTATTCTCATCTTTCATTCTTTCTACAACCCTAAGCAATAAGACCATTTTATGAGGAGGTCTCAAGTCTTGTGTTCTCTGCTTGTTACACCAGCACTTAACTGCATGAATGCTCAGGGATCCCCTCTGGAAGCCTCTTACAGGAAGTTCATGAGGGGCAGACAGCTCTGTATTGCAGAGCCAAATCCACTCATCTGTGACGGTGCCAAAGGAGAGTTCAGGCTGTCTGCTTCCTGCTGCATTACTCTGCCCTGCCACAGAGCCGGAGGCTGAAAGCATTTTGTTTCCGCAGAAACAATGTATCAAAAGACAACATTTCCTTTCTTCCTCCTTGCTGTAGCACATTCCACTGCAAACACATCAAAGAACGCTGCCATTTCTAGAAACATGCTTCTAAATAAAACTGTAGCCTTCAAATCTTGATGGAAAATACTGTAAAAGTTAAAAGTAGAAAAACTCAGAGATTAAATAAACGAAATAGAAGATAAAATTAAAATTAACCTATAGACGGCAGAACAAAGTACAATAAACTGGGTGGCTTATGATGACAGAAAACTATTTTTCTATTACTTTGGAAGACCAAGCATCCTCGGTCAAGGGGTATGATGGCACTGCTGGCAGCCTCTGCTGGACCCCTTCTTTTTCTTGTTTGTGGTGTCTTGGGCCAACTCTTAGTCCTTCCTTGACTTGTGGATGCATCACTATGCTGTCTGCTTCTGTCATAACCCGCTCTTCTCTCTCTCCTATGGGTGTACTTGGATTTCTCAGAACACCAGTCATGGATTAAGCCCAAATTCAATTCTGTGTGTATTTCAACTTAATGATAGGAGGTCTTCAAGACCCTGTTTTAAATGAGGTCGTATCTATAAAAACCAGGGCTACGACTTCAGCATAGTTCTGAGGGACAGAGCAGCTTAAGCCACAACAGGAAGAATCGGACCCATGCAGTGTTGTGAAGTAGGATGTGGGTGTTGGGGACCCATGGTTGCCATAGCTATGTTCTCCACTTCAGTACTTTCTCTACTGCTTGGGTTGTGGGTGAGGCAAATATGCATAATGCATTGACCTTAGGTTAGGGGCTTCAGCATTTAAAATCAGAACATGGGGCTGGAGGGTGGGTCAGCCACTAAGATGCCTCATTTATCTTCCATGGGATGCTAGTTTGGTGTCCAGCACCACAATGGCTTATGACATTTCTAGTTCTGGGGGATCTGGACCTTCTCTGGCCTCTGAGGGCATTGCATATGCATGATGTGCAGACATACACGCAGGTAAAAAACCAATATACATACAATAGATAAATCTTAAAACAATTTCTAAAATATCAAAAGGAGATTCCCCAAAGACTAATGCATGACATAGTAATATAATCAATAATGAAGAGGAATTTGAGAATGGCTATTTACTTTTTACCATGCTCTGGTCAACTCTGGGTGGATTCAGAAAGACTAAAGCAAAGGGCAGTTGTAAAGAAAATGAGGATTAGCATTGATACCTGGAAATAGCCATTCTTGGTCATGATGCTTAAGAAGGGAGCAGCTTTGGTCCATGGCTGAATGGAGTTCAGCTGGGCAGATGTCCTTACAGAACTGCTTTCTGTGTGGGGTTGTGTGAAGTTGCTTTGAGGTTCTCTATTAGCTTGTGGCTCTGACCAAGTCTTGCAAGAGTCACTTTGGTAATCAATCATATATAAAGCCCCTGTTTTACACCTTCCTAGATTTGATTACTTTTTCTTTCGCTGGGGTTGACTGGAGTGACCGTGTTATTTCTGACATTTTCACCTTTCTGATTGTATGGGCACATTCATCACTATCAGTTACACATTTTGGTTTGCAAAATATAAAGTGTGTGCTTAGGCAACAAATTATGTGTCCCTTGGCCATTCCACAGGGTGGTGCCATTTTGGTGGGTTTAACTTTGTAAAGAACAGAAAAGTAGATGGCTGTCTAACTGGGCTAATCCTCTAGATTAAATGTTCTGTCAAATTCCAAAATTAACAGGAGGAAGAAAACCTCTTCAGGTACTCAAACCCTAACATAGCTCTCTACTATGATTATATTGGCAAACTTATTGGGTGTTCTGAAATCTATTCTGAAAAAGCAAAGCCTTTATCTATGCATGTGTTGTAAAAAGAGTTGACCGTGGGCTGAAGAGATGGCTTAGTTTTAGGAGCACCAGCTGCTCTTCGAGGAGACCCAGTTTTATTCCCAGCACCCACAAGGCAGCTCATAATTGTTTTTTAACTCCAGTTTCAGGGGGTCTGGCACACCTTCTTCTGGTCTTTGTGTTTATGTGGCATATATTCACACATACATGTAAATAAAACAGTAAAAGCAAGCCTTTTGTTATTATTTCTAAAGAATTATCATTTTCAAGTTCATTACCAAACCCGTGACTGCCCTGCAGGTGCAAACCTTTCCATAGGCAATCAGTCAAAGGTCAGTGGAATACACCCTTCCACCAGTTGTTTGTGGCTCTTCTTAGAGGGTGGTCCACACTCCCCACTTTGTTCTATCTGACCACCACAGGTCACCACTCACATAAATCTAAGTCAATCTATTAATTTGGAGGAAACGTTTTAGGTATATGACCGACATGAAGTCAATAAAAACAATATCAATAATTTTACTGCAGTGTGTTTACTAGATTGGAAACATTCAAACCAAGTTTCCCTCTGACTCAAAGGCTGTGGTTTGTATTCGAATGTAGTTATCCTTGAACGTTGGTAAATACCTCTGCTTTCATCTGAATTCACCAAAGGGACATTTCCAAGCCTGTAATGATTGCCTTGGCTTTGCCCTACATGCTGCCCTGGGCATAACTTATCATTTAGAATCCCTACAGCTCCCTCTTGTTGCTAAGAGGGTCAGCCCTAGCAATTTGCAGAGTGGAGGACATGCCCAGAACACTGGAATTTGGGCTGGTTTAGATTATAGGTCCCTTCCCTTGCGTTCTTTGAGCACCCATTGCACAACACCTCATTTCTCTCTGCTCTTGTGTCTACACCAGTGAAAAACCTGTCAGAGATTAAGCCGGTCAGTCTCACCTTGAAGAAAAAAAATGACCAGGAATGTTTAATTTTGGGGGTGTGAAAGAGAAAGAGGATTAGCCTGTTCTCAAGCAGCCTAGGGGGCAGATTCTATGCCCTGGGAAAATAGTCTCAGGGGAATATCTCCAGAAACTGAAGTTATTGGGGGAGGGAAGGAGAGAGGGGGGAGCAACCAGTGAGATGGGGGTGGGGTAACAAGAAATCCTTACAGCTTGAGAGCCAAGTAGTTGTGGCTTGATGCATCCTGCATCTTATTTTCTTTGATTTTAAATAATAATAATAATAATAAGCTGGTAATACAATAGAAGAATTGCAAACAATGTTGTCCACCTTTGCCAAGATATAAATATAGAGGAAACATTTGAAAGGACCGTGTACGGTATCAAATTATCTGCAAAGACGAAGGAAGTAATGACTGCTATTCTCCGTTCCCTGGCTGGGTGACTCACCAAGTGGAAAGTGAAGTGGTCAGAGACTAGTTACCCCCCCAGTGAGAATGAAAGGCAGGGGACTGGGAAGAGCCTATCTGATCCGGGACAAGTTTATGTGTCACCAGAACATTTTTGACACAAGGTGAGAGCTGCTTCCTTGTGCTCCAAAGGGTTTGTAAAGGAAATTCCATCTTGACTTGGAGCATTTTACCTGGGCCATAGGGGTTATGAGAGAACCTGGTGGTACAGAGTCATGTGACATATACGGGCAGTAACTGCACTTGCATAGAAATCGGCATCCCTCACCCACTTGACTTAGAAAACTCCCTGTATATTCTCTATTATTTTATTGAAACTAAAATTCATATGACACAATCCACTTATTTGTGTTGGTTTTAAAAACAATGTTTGTTTACTTGCGTTAGAATGTCCAGTTTAGTAACTCTAGACTCCAGCGCCAGGGGTGGGGGAGGACAGCTTTATTCACCCAACACCCAAGGCTGCTGCTTGGTAACTATGTATTTTTAGTAAATGATGGAAGAATTCAAAGGTAACAGACTTCGAAGGTGGAGACTCCTGGCTGCAATAGGCCACCCATTGTCTTGTTTTTCTCCAAAATCATAAGCAAATTTTTCTACCAGGAAGTATCAAAGAGAAAAACCCCCTATTTGATAAGGGTAAAATGAACCAGATGTGTACAGCTGTGTGACCCCCAGCATGAGCAGAATGGAAACTTTGGCAGGAAGGCTGCCCACCTCCTTTGTAGACTCAGCCGTAGAACTGGGACGGTTGTGTGGGAAGGTGTTTGCTGTTGTTAATTATCCTCTTCACTGCCCAGCTTGAGTCAATCCAACTCAAGAGTAGGCGGTTTTAAGAAGAAAAGAGCAGCCAGGAGGTATCTACCTGGCTCTCTAGTTCACTACTCAAGTGGAATGGTGATGTGTGTCCTTTTTGCTAAGCAAAACACAAGTGGGCAGGAGATTTAATGTCGGCTTCTCAGGTGGGATGCTGGGTGTGTAAGGAATTCACAGAAAGAAGGTGTGGATACACAGTGATATCCAAATGGCTGAAGAGTAGAGGGGGCCTGTGAGCTGTCCTGGGAAGGCAAAGCAAAGGTGAGATATCTCTTGAGTCATCTGAGTCAGCATGGAGCATGCTGGCTAGGCCAATGGCTAGGGCACCTGAACTCAGAGGAAGGCCTGTTGCCATGGGAGAAGCCAGGGCCTGAGGGAGGGGGCATCCTGCAAGTTTTCCATCTTTTGTCCAAGAATCAGAGAAGCAGAGAACAAAAGGCACCCTTGACGCTGACCTCTGGAGGAACATCGCACTTTACTCTGTCACCAGCTCCGCAGCTCCTCACAGCCTTGCTCTCCAGGAGGCTGCTGTCCTTGCCGTCTTCATTCCTCCTCTAGCCCACAGAGGGATTTCTGTAGAGGAATGCTCCAATGTCTTCTAAATCAGTCTCTTTCCAGAAAGGAACTCCTGTGTCTTCTCTCAGAAGAGAACTCGGCTCCCCACCCCAGCTGGCCGCAGAACAAGGCTCTGGTTATGCTGGCTTTTCTGTTAAGTGTCAAGTAGCAGCGCTGGGTAGCCCTGCACAAGGGGCTTCAGATTACATTTTTATTCGTCACCAGAAAGATCTTTTGGCAAAGGCAAAAAAAAGTCATTATTATCATGAATAAAAGACAGAGAAAAGGTGACAAAGTTTGTGACAGAGTTCACAGAAGCTCGTGGACAAATTCAGATCTCAAAAGGACAATCTGTTCAGCTTCGTGCACCCCACAGGCTCTCCCCCACGTCTGTCTTGGTGAATATAAGAGTCCATGGCGAGTATGAACCAAAGGAAAGGAGACCTGTTTTCTTTTACCCAGGACAAGCTGTCGGACTCCTGAGGCCCCTAGTAGTTCAGATCTGCACAGCACACTCTACGCACCCCGGAGTCACTCACTCTCTGCAGCGCCCTTCACTTTTATTCTGCGTTTTCCTCGCTGACTTAGGAAGCTTTTCACGAAATCCTGACCGAGCAAGAGGGCATCAGGGCTGAGGCTCCGTGAGAACTGCTTGGAGTTAGTCAGTGCAGATGGTGCAGTAACGGCGGGGTCACGGGTGCACTGGGAGGCTAAGCCGCTTGCTGTCAGTGAGTGCTAGGAGTTTAGCTCCGGGATGTTGTAAGAATGTGCTCTGAGCCCATTGAGTACCATGAAATTAATACAGCCATTTATGAGGCAGTTATGAGGGCTTTCAGTGATAGCTGAACTCTGGGGTTTTCCATTCCTCTTTCTTTTTTACTCTTCCCTCCACCATAGACAGACTCCCTTCTCCCAGACATGTGGTCAGAAATGGCTTCCCCCTTGGCTGGCATCTCCATGTCCTACATGGCTTCTCATTTTCCCTATTTATTTCTGTTATTGTTCCTATTGGTCCCCCGTTTTATTCAGAAATTTGTATTTGGTTCATCTTGATCTTTTGGTTTTCATGTTTAATTTCTGTCCAACTGGCAATCACGCTTTGGACCCAAAGCAGGTCAAGTAATATCATCTCTTCCCCGGTTCCTTCTGCTACTCCTCATCTGTCTTTTCCTTTTCTTTTTTACAACCTCTTCCCACTGCAGAGTTGACCCCTCCTTTCCGAGGTATGCAGTCACCCTGTGCCCATCTGCCTCTGGGCACACCTGCTTGTTCCTTGCCACCCCAAGCAAACTCCTCTCATGGAAAGCCACTTGATGTTGTTTCCCTGCCTTAACCTAGCACTTAGCAATGTCCCCCTTAGCCACAGAGGTAATACCGCTATAGCTCCCATGTCCTCCCATGATTCTCCTACTAGAAAAACCATTTACAAACAGCCTTATTGAGTTTATCCCATATATAAAACATTCCATCTTCAGTGTGTGCAATTGAAGATGAATGTGTTCAGCCATTACACCATCCCCACAACTGAGGTAATGAATGTATCCACCCCAACCCCTTGGAAAGTTTTCCTTGTGTCCCTTAAATCTGTGGGTGTAGTAGATCATTTTATTAGCGGCAGCCATGTGATGTTAAGTCAGCTGTCATCTTGATGAAAACTGGAATCACCTGGGACAAGGGCCTCTGTGCATTGTCTGTAGGAGTGTCCCGGTTCAGCTAAGTGAAGTGGGGAGATCTGCCCATTGTGGGTGACACCATTGTGCAGACTGGGATCCTGGGCTACATATAAAGGAGAAAGAGGTCTGAACACAAGCATTTTGCTTCTTGACTGGGATGCAGTGTGACCAGAGCCACCTCCAGCTTCTGCCACTGTGGCTGGGATGCAGTGAGACCAGCCTCAAACTCCTGTGGGAAGTTGCTTTCATCAGGTATTTGGTATATTTAGCAACAGGAAATGTATTTAAGGGAAGCCACAGTTGTCACCAAGGAAATTAGTGCTTCCAGTTTGAGCTTTGGTCTCATTAATAAAATCATTTAGAAACAGACCTAGAAGGAAGCCTGAGGACAATTTTATTAGAACCTCAGAGACAATCACAAGGCAGGCAAGCTGAAAGCTTTGGCAGCTGCGGGGAGGAGAGAGACGATGAAGAGAGAATGCTTAGGTCTCTTGCAGTGGAGGCTGGCAAGCAGCTGCATCCAGCAAATACAAATCAAAACTGTAATTATCACTCAGTGGTGATCAAATGGATGGCAGAAAATGAGTGTTGGTGAGGATGTGAAGAAAAACTGTTTAAGCTGGTCCTTGAAATATTAAAAATGGTTCTATTATTACTTTATTGTAGGCCTTCTGCATGTGCAGCCAAAACTCCAGAGAAACTGTCGGGAGAGATGGGATCATATTATTTAGCAAACTCCTTTGATGGAGGAGGGTCATCTGTCTATGTGTTACTTTCATTGGTTAATA
>LOJH01004248.1:22958-36780 GCA_001685095.1 Ellobius talpinus | reverse complement strand
GTGGCTTGTCTCTTAAAGAGACAGAAAACCATTACACTCCTGGCTTCAGTTTTCTTGTGTGCTTGAAGGGAGTGATGATATAAGATACTTAGTGGTATTCAGGCGCATCATAAATACAGTGCTAGCTGTCGTTGTCATTGTTCTTAAACCAATACATCATTTCCTTGTATTTGTTTGGATTTTTTTCCCATTAGAAGCTTGGGTTTGGGGTTTGGATAAAGGAATGAAGGAGAGATTCATTTGTTTTTTCTTATATAACTCTATGATGTTCTCTGGAGAAAAAAAAAGCAAGGATTCCTGGGTCCCTATGGAGTGCCTTAGTCTTCTTCACACCATGCTAGATCTGTTTAGGAATATAACAATCATCTGATCTGTAGGCGCAGTGTTTATAAATACGATTTCAGCAAAATAAGGGCTTCTCTCTTGTGCATGTCCCTAAAGACTAATATGGCTGTGACAATTACAACAACATTTTCCCCCAAGAATCCCATGCACCAGATCAACAAGACCACTGTAGTAAACAGAAGGCCTGCCGTCTGAGAACAGGAACACCAGGCTCTCTAACATTAGAGGTATGCTCTCCAAGCGAAGCCTGCATACAGGCTTGGATCACAGGCTTCCATACACATGTGTTTCACTCAGACTTAGCATCTTTGCAACTTTGCTTTGGGCATTGCTACAGGAAACACCCTCCTCTGGGCAAGTCCACTGCTATAATCACAGACCAAGAGTTTGGAATGGAGAGGAAAATACTCATCAGTTTCCACTCTTGGCTGCCCAAACCTTACTCTTGGTTATAAAAGCATGTGATTCAGGAATTCATGTCCTTGAGTTGTGACTCTTCTTTGCTAGTATTCCAAGCTCTGCCCAAAAAAGAAAATGAGAAGAAAGTTTGGGATCATTACTCTTAGTTTCAGCCAGCTTTTTGTCTGTTTGTTTGTTTGTTTTGTTTTGTTTTCTGTAAGATTCTGAGATCAATGTCAAGTTCTATGCAAAGGAACCAACTCCTTTAGGAATGTATGGCTGTGTAAGGTCACCTTGACCAGCTAAACTCCATTAGCATCATCACTGAAATTTCAAAAATAGTACTCCCCTACTTCCCCAGTGACTTGGGTTCAATCAAGTAGAAGAGGGGACACTGCATCCTTGCTTGTGAGGCAGCCTGTGCCCCAGCTCTCTCAGGCCGGTGGCAGGCCTCAAGACCCTAGAGTGAAAGGTGTGAGGTGCATTCTGATCCCACCCACCCCAGGGCAACACATGGGGACTGGAAGGAAGTACAGATACGTATGATTCCGTTTAAGCTCTGCGTGCAGCACTGACTTTTATCTTGTTTTGCCTTTAAGCTAAACTGCATGGGTCACATTTAGAGCATATGTTGCTATCACTTGCTTCTTTTTAGCTCAAGAAAAGTGAGTGAATACGGGTATTGTCTTCCTATCTGCCTTTGTTAAAGTGCTTGCATTTTTTGGAAACCTCACAAAGCAGTAGATTCGCTCTCTGTTGTATAACATGGCCATAAGAGGCTTTGCCTACTGTCTCACTCTTCATCCGTGATATTAGTGTTCCGGGGTTGGGAAAGACATTTTGAAATTGGCAGAGTGCTATTTTCCAAGTGAAAAGTTCTTTTCACTTTCCTTGATGTGAAAGATGAAAGCATCACCCCCTTGGATGCCCAGATGCCTCTCACCAAACGCCTCCCAATCACCATGCTGTGCATTTCAGTCCCTGCTTTTCTGTCGCAATAAGCTTTCGTTTTAATGATCCTCTCCTGAAAACTCTGGCCAAGGACTCCGACCCCGTGAGTGCCAGGCAAGAAGTTTCATTAAGAAAGAAGCCCTCTTTCTTATTTTGACTTTTGATAGGTACCAGGTGTTACACATCAGAAAGGTTAGTAGAGCTCCCCGGGTGTAAGACACGAAATGGGTTTCAATAACACTGTATTAGTCATGAGGCAGAAACGGAGTGATGTTGACATGACTTGAGAGTAGCAGTGTTGAGTAAATGAATGTGTGAGAAGTGCCTGATACGCTAAATGGGCTCTACAGTTGTGTGCACACTTGTACAGTCCTGTTTATTGGTGTCTGAAACAATTTGCAAAATAGAAACAAATCTACAAAGAAGAAATATGTTTGTAATTATTTGTTTACATGACAATATAAAAAAAACACAACACAGGAATCCAACTGCCACATTTTATGCACTAAATATACCATATGTGGTAGGCTCCGCTCAGAAAACCAAACAGCAACCTTTACCGTCGCACACGGAACAATGAGGAACAGTCCTTTGCCTTGCTCCATCCACTGTCTAACCAGAGTTCCAAGGCACCCAGGCTATTGATCTCTGCTATGCTGGTAAACTGTTGAAGAAAGAACTGATTTCTCCTGATGCCGTTTGAGTAAGACTGATACACAGTTGCACAATTTCCTGAAAATAAATCTGTGTCCTTTTCAGGGAAGAAATGCGCAAGCTTACAGTAGGCTAAGCACTGCACTTAACTACAAATCCTAATCCACTGCGACTTCTTTACACTCCCTCAATTCTTATGATCATTCCCAGTTGGCAGATGAGGCCTGGGAGGCACTGAGAACTTCAGTAGCTTGCACAACCACACAGCCTGTATGTAAGAAGGGATCTGGCTCCTCCAGCACAGAATCCACATATAAAGGACTTCTGTTTCCTTTAGAAGCTTTTGGGTTCCTGATAGAATTTGTCATCCAAACACCAGCATTTTATTTTTAGACACAGAAGCTAGCTCAGCCTACTGCCATTCCTGCCAGCTGCCCCAGACTTGGGGGATGTTCTCTCTCAGACCCACTTCTCTGGACCTGTGCCTCTGAGGAGGAACACTTGTTGCTACAATGACTCAGTTCAGAAGGACAAGGGGCCTGGGCTCTGCCAGCTGCAGTCACAGACTGGATTGCTTCTCCAGATTCGAGGTTAATCAACTGCAAATTCCATTAGTTTCATACGGAGTGAAAATAAAGAACAGACGCTTCGCATGGGAGCCTGAAGTCAGGTGTGGTCCTCCAGGCTGCCCTGCAGGTGTCTTGTTCTCTCCCTACCTCCAAAAAAGGTTCCTTTGATATGGACACAGATAAAATGATGGCTCCAGAAATGCCTCTGCTCTTGAAGAAGCGGGCTGAGTCTGCTTCTACGTAAACCACATTTTATTTTTCTAGAAAGAAGTAAAGATGCAGGATGCTAAAGTCAGGTTCCTTATGTCCCAGGCACTGCGGGAGCCTCCTTTTCCTAGGTGCCCTGTGGTATGCAGCTGCTTAGGTATGACATGCAGACATCCTATTCCTTGTCCACTGGTTCAGAAAGGCTACTGTCACTCCAAGGTGGTCCTTGCTTGAGCCTTTTGGGGTTCTTTTCACAGCCCCTGATATGGAATGTCTTTAAAATACAAAATAAAATCCGTTTCCCAAAGACCTCTTGTGCTGCTCAAGGAACAAAAGTGAACTTGCAAGGATATATTCAAATACTCGCTATTAGTTTCTCATTAATCCAAGCTGAGCAAACCAAAGCATTGCTGCTGGGATGAAAGAAGTCTTAGAGAGCAGAGCTGAGTGTGCTGGTCAGGCCCCTCAGCACATTCTGTGTGTCCTCTTATGGGGGCTGCCCCATCAGGTGAGCGTTCACGTTCCATTTGACATTCTAAATGCCATATGGTCATTATCTAAACTCCGTTCCCTCTCCCTAAATCCGTGCCCCACACCAGTTGGCTGCGGGTTTGCTGTTTTGCTTACCTAATTTTCCCTTGTTTAATTACTTACCTATTCCTATCTCCAGATTAGAGTGCAGGCGTGGGGCAGCGTCCCTGTTTAAAACAAAATGTGAGAAAAATGCAATGACTCAATTGCCAGGAACTTATAAGCTAACTAACTCCATCACAAACGGGCCCTTTCTAGTCGCAGTTTGTGGAGGAATGAAAGATGCAATTGTCTGGAAGGGAGGACTATGGGATCCATGCTGACTTGGGGGTCAAGGGTCATGGCATGCAAAGGTCCCTTTCTCTTTGGCATGGCTCCCTCTGTATAGCATAGTTTGGCAGCTATCTCCTTGCACTTCGGCTACCTGCCAGTGCAGCTGGTACTGTGTCTGGTGCCGACAACAAAGCGTCACTCGGCTACCAGCAGCTCTACATGGGGCCGCTTTTCTCAGATGACAAAGAAAGATGGGCTATACATTCTGCCATCAGCGCCCATTAAAAGGACTCTTAAATTGCATTGCTACAAGTTATTGTTAATTATGTAGTAGTCACTGGAGCTGGGGGAGCTTTCCGTGGAGCAGAGGGTGACTATATGCTAGGAGGGGAGGGTGGGGGAGGAGGCAGTCATGGAAAGGGATTGCATGGAACAAGGACTAGCGATGGGGAGAGGGGAGGAAAAAAACACCTGGCCTGCCACGGAAAGCCAAGTGGCATAAATATGGTGAGCCCTTGGCTCTGAAGATGGCCTCTGAAGGCTGGTAATGTGACTGATGATGAAGGAATCAATTTGCTCAAAGTCTCCCTAATATATGCAGCTTGGAAATTGTCCTGCGCACCCACCATTCAAAAGGCAGCTTCGGAGATTTCCAGCATTTTCATTTTTTTAAGAATAATTTTAAGCAATTTATCATTTGGCTGTAATGCATTCGCTCTGGGCTGAAGTCAGTAAGTCCTGCAGCGTGGAGATAAGGCCTGTTGGAAGGTTGGGGAAAGAAGACCCAGGGTTGCCCATTGTCAAATAGCCAGAAAATTAAAATTAAGGAGTTGTGTTTACCCCCATTTGGCCAGCTGGGATAGAACTATATGGCTGGGTGGGTGTTATTCCTGTGTTGCGAGAGTGGATTCTTTGAGATGGTTTTATTACAAGAGTCCAGTTCCTTTGACTGTTTAGAAATTACATTGTTGCGTCCCTGTGCCCCTATACGGTAGAAGCCTCTGGCCTATTTCTGCTAGATTCCTTTGTGCTGTTTGAAGTCAGTATTTGTTTTATTGTTACTGTTCATTCTCCACCTCCCCACCCCACCCCCAACCCCCGTGTGTCTCTCTGAGTGAGTGAGGTTTCCAGCTCCACTAATTCCTTTCCTGGTCCCTTAACAGGGAATGAAAAAATACAAGCATTCCAGAAAGGGCTCTTCATGAGCTTGAGGATCGTGTTCGGTTTATTTTGAGATTTTAGCCATTGAGAGAAGATGACGCTGTTCTCAGAACGTCTGGCAACTTTTTCCTTCTATACACTGAACTCTAGCAGAGAGAGGATCCCAGTACGATGTCATTTCACTGCAAAACACAGCAGTGCTACTTTTTGCTCCTCCCATTCCCACCCCTATGTTCCTCCAGGCTGCTACCCGATTTCTCCGCACACACCAACCCCTCCTGCCAATTCTCTTCCGATTAAAAGAAAATCCAAAGGGGCTAGGGCACAATGGGGGCAAATGAAAGTCTACAGTCTTTAGTTTCTATCTTTCCTTCTTGGGGCTAATTTTCTGCTTCTTGGTTGTTCTGATCTCAGCTATTTGCAATAGTTATATATAATTTAACATTATACAAAAGTATTGTCATATCAAACATAGTGAAATGGATTCCAAAAACACCATCTGGTATTTGGGAATGCACTGTGAGTTGGGAACGTGAGAAGAGATATTCTTTGCCACTTTGCTTGGGACCCAGCCATTAGCAGTGTAATTGCCAAGAAAAGGTGACAGGCTCCCGGCTTAAAACAAGTGGGTTCCTCCCCCCTTCGCCTATTAACTCTTGTGAGTCCTAAACCGTGTTAAAAGGGACTCTGAGGAGCAAGCAATTTAGAGAAGGAAGAAAGAGAGAGGGAGGGAAGGAAGGAGGGAAGAAAGGAGAGAGAGAGAGAGAGAGAGAGAGAGAGAGAGAGAGAGAGGGAGGAGGTCTGGAGACTGGGGTAATTGTGCTTTCAAATTATTTGGGTTTTCAGTAGATTTGCATGTTGAGCGTTTTAGTCCAAAGCCCGTTTCAAAATCCTCATTAGTTTCCTCTAATCCCCCTAAAATTATGGAGGCCTAGATTGTGAAGGTCATCTGTGATGAGGGCCTATGTTATGAAGGTTATCTGTGGTATTCAAACCTATCACAGGGTTAGTATCTACTTCTGTGTATGAAACAGAGAATTCGTATCAAAATGTCTCCTGGAACTACAGTTTGGAGGATGGCCATGCAAAGGAAACAAAGGAAGGAGGACTGTCCACATTTACAAACCTGTCCCTGGCTTGTCCAGTGTGAGCTAAGGAGAATCAGGAGGAAATACGAAACAAAAATAAATTGACAAACCCAGTGCCAAGGCGAATGTGCCGTACTACTGGGCAGAAACCAGGAAGGACTTCTCAGTAGCAGATAAAAATAAAGAACCAGCAAGAGGGGGGCACAAACGCGCAGGCTCTCCTCTCCTAGCTCTGCTCAGCCTGGCATTCACAACCAGGGTCCAGGTCTGTTTCAGGCGACAAAAAAGAGTTCACAGTCATTTTTTTCCCGGCCGGGTGTCAGAAGTTAGGATGTGCAACCCAGACCTGCCATTCCATCACACAGAGTCAAATGATATCTAGTGGGTGGATGAACGCTTGCCAAGGAAGAACAGTGAAAGCTAACTCTCTCCGCCGAGCTCCTGTTTTTAAATATTTATATCTCTGGCAGACTTTTTTGGGGTAGAGGAAACTGAAGGCTCTTTTGCTATCTGTCATTTCACCCAGGCAGGGGAAAGAGTCAGAGTCGTACAACTTGATTTTCCTAGAGTTTGGCACCAAGGATAGGCGATGGCATTTCTTGAGGGTGGTGAATTTTGCTTTGTGGAAAAATGGCCCGGACCAAGGATTTTTACAGGAGCCAGCAGCCGCTTTCCATGCTGGCTTGGGGCAGGGCCAAGTTCCCATTAGCACTGCTGTTACAGCTCTAGGCTGCCTTGCGGTGGGCTGATACTGGCAGTGGTCATGGCCTGTTAGAAAACCTACTGGGGAAACACTGGTAGCCTGGGGTGCAGGGAAGTCTATAGCGCCAGGAACTGGACATCAGGCTCACCCCTCTGGCCACCAGCACAAATTCTCTTGTATTCATCAGTTTGCTTCTGCCCACCCCTAGTCCTGAGGGCCTTACTTCCTTCCCTGCTTCTCCTTATTCTATGTCCTGGGGCCTTAAATACAACATTAGCCTTCTAGCAGTGAAGCAACACCAGCATTTATACATGACAATGGTTCTGAGGCTAAACATGAAAGGCAATAAACTTGTCTCATAACAATGGCTCTGCCTCTGACTGCCTGTGGTACCACTGGTAACTATGTGGCCTTTGCCATAGCACAAGAGGGAGCTCATTTCCCAAAAGGATATTTGTGGTCTGTGACAGTTTATGAGGGATCTGAGGCTGCCACCTCATGAGCACTCATTATTTATCTTAGCTTTTGTCTTGCATAACAGAATACATGGGAAAATAACTCAAGGGAGGAAAGATTGATTTGGGTTCTACTCATCCTGGGCCTGTAGCAGGGCAGGAATATCACAGTATGCTGGCAGCATGCATGAAGGAAAAGGCACTCATCTCACTGTGGCAGGAAGCAGAGAAAGAAAGGAAGGAGCCAGGGACAAGATATCCTTCAAAGACATGTCCCTAGCAACCCACATCTTCCTACTAAGCCCCCAGTCCTAACAGCCTCTTTTTTTTAGATTTATTTATTTATTATGTATACAGTGTTCTGTCTGCATGTATNAGGACCTCTGGAAGAGCAGGCAGTGCTCTTAACCTCTGAGCCATCTCTCCAGCAACCCTAACAGCCTCTTGAGCTAGCAACTTTCTCATGGGTTAATCCATTGCTAAACTTTATACCTTCATGATCCAGTCACTTCTCAATTCAGTCACCATTAGCTGAAGACACAACCTTTTTGTGGGGCATTCATTCATATCTAAGCCACAACAATAAGCTATGTTTTTTGCCATCATCAACACAGGCATATGGCTATATCTTTAAACCTTTTCGATACCAAGTATTATCTTGAATACTAAAGATATGGAAAGTAGTATGACAGAATCTCCCTTCTGGAAGTTCTCCATTGGGAGAAACTGGTTAAGCAAGCACAAGACAGCTACATACAACTCAATTCAATTCAAATTTCTTTTCATTTTTATTTATCTAATTTATTTATTTACTTATTTACTTTGGTTTGGTGTTTTGAAACAGGGTTTCTCTGTGTAACAGTCCTGGCTGTTCTGGAACTAAATTTGTAGACCAGGATGGTCTTGAACTCACAGATATTCACCTGCCTCTGCCTCCCAAGTGCTGGGATTAAAGGCATGCACCACCATGCCAAGCTAATTTTTTGCTCTCTAAATTTTTTTTCTTCTGTCATTTATCAGTAAACCCAAAGATGTATTGATAATAGCTATTAAATTGACTTTTGGAAGAGCCAGGCCTTTAACTGGACTTTTATGCACCATGCTTAGTATAAGTGTTGGGTCATAGAACAAAAGCCAGGGAATGAGTAGCAAATACCTTGCATAGGAATCTAAGGTCCCTAGTATGTCTGAGTCAATGAAAAACAGAAAATCCCTGCTTTTGTCTCCTTTGGACAAGTGAATCTGATCCGAGATGCTAAAAGTCTGCTCTGATCCTGAAAGAGGTGAGCACGTGAGATGTTAGGTCAGAGGTAGGAGCCACTGAGGACACACACATGGTCCTTTGACCTAACACTCATCCATCGTTTATATACTTTGAAGCGCTAATAGACAAAAATAATTGAAGACAAATTCTTCCTTCAAGGAAAGTTAAATTGTGCATTTGTTTTAGCTTGCTGAATGTATTTTTTTTTTAAAAAAAAATGCCCGGCATGAGCAAGGACCCAGGTTCAGTCTGCAGCACTGACAGGGAACAAAAAGGAATCAAGCAGGTTCACGACTAACAATGACATGCAGGCCAGAGTAAAGAACATTAAGGAGGTGGTGTTCCTTCATTCCTTCCAGCCAGGGTTTGACAGGAAGAGACCCTTGGGAGCATGACACACAGGAGGAAGGGTTGTGGGTATGCTATCATGACTTATTAGCTATGTCCTTAAAACAGACCCAAGGAAAGTTAGTGAGGCCATGCACTTGGACTTGGGAGGACTGAGTGAAGAGGGTGGTGCCTTGCCAAATTTTATGAACAACATCGTTGCTTAATAAATATTCCTCAATAGTAACACCAATTGATGGTACTTAATAAGTATAATAAATATTCCTCAATAATAACACCAATTGATGGTACTTAATAAGTATAATAAATATTCCTCAATAGTAACACCAATTGATGGTACTTAATAAGTATTACTGATAGGGAAACAACTAGCAGTGCTGAGTGAATGAGGGGGGATCAACCACTTCAATTTTTCTGTTGGCTCCCAACAAAACACTTATTAAGCAAATATTCTGCACCAGTTTAAGAACTGAAAATACAAAAAATGAGCAAGACATCATCTGTTCTGTCAATCTAAAAAACAGGGGAAAAAAAACAAGAAAACAGAGAAAAATTCTCCAAAGAATCACAGTTTTTATTTGGCAAAGGGAAAGCTACATTGTAACAGGGGAGACAGAACCTTTGTGCCTTGAGGTTGCAGTGACTGGAAGCCGTGGGTATATCAGCATTGGAAGCAAACGGAAGTTTTTAAAGGCAAAATGAGAACTCAACAGATATTGTAAAACAGTTGCCACTGGCAACTGATTAACCAAAGTCTGGGGTTGAATAGAAAGTCCCTGAGTAGATGTCCCTGTCAAAGTGGTCTTTATAAAAGGTTGTGGATACTCTGAAAGGTTGTGGCTCTGGAAGAATCTTTTGTTATCATTCCTGTAAAGCATACATACAAAAGAGCACGTCCTTCACCCACTGAAGTTACTTCTTTTATTTGAGGTTGACACATGTGATTCCCTTTCATATCACAACTTTCACATTCTTTCACTGTGCTTTTGAGCAGTGGTCCAGGAGAAGAGGCTACCATGTGAAGTAATAATACACAATATATCAAAATAGTGAAGTAGGGTGCTATTACCAAACCCTGGAAGCCCAGACGGAAAGTGCAGAATGGAGCATGGAGAGAAAGCAGAAAACTTAAGAGTTTGAGTTCAAGAGTGGAAGCACACTCGTCCTTAAATGATGCTTTGTGATCTGCAAAGTTCTGAACAATGTCGCTTGTCATTTTCCTACTACTTCTTACAGCCACCACTCTGAGGTAAAGTCAGCCCAGAGGGAAGCATAGACTTTGTGCAAGCTATAAGAACACCTTAAGCAGCATCTTGTATACTTGTTTTTAGCTATTATGGAATAAATGTATGTATTGTAGTTTTACTGATAAAAATAAATGTTAGAACTAATAATATTTTTGCAAGTTCAAAGGTGAACAGAAATGAATTTATTCTGGATATCTGTAGCATTTCATGTTGGGTGACAACGATATTCCTTTGTGTTGTTTCGTTTAAATATTTTTTTAATTCCCAGCCTCACACAAATTCTGATTGCAATGATAAAGAGTATAGTTGGTGGCCTCTGGGAACTTTCTCTTTGGTTAGTGTTAACAGCCTGAATTGCAATCTCAATATACTCTTCATTTACTAAAGGCCAGAACTCTGAAGGCTGGAGAATAAGATATTTCTATTTCATAGGTGAACCAATTATTATGCTGGCTTGATGTGCTTCTTGGACAAACAGACAATCCTGATCTGACACACAAGTAGTTCAAAACTTAGACAAAGCTATCTATACTAAGGATGCATGGTTTCCAGCCTGGCATAAGCTCACAGGTGTCACAGCTGGACTGTTGCATGGCAGGTTAGGCAAACAACCAAGGGGATATTCACTTGATTATTTATATGATGGCCTATGGATCATATGTATAACTTCAGCTTCAAAGTCTGCATTCTACAAAGACCATAATGTAGGCCTGCACTAGACAATTGCCTACTAAAAGAAATGTAAAACATGGGTGCAAATATAAGTTGTTACTTTTTATCATAAAAAAATGTGTGGACTGTGGGATTATTGGCCCTTTGTGGCCTATCGGTCTTTTCATAAATTAAAAATTTGATGAAATTTATTTTTTAATAAAAATTTTAACCCTGGGCAAGCTCTGATAGCCCTGCCGTATGTGTCAAACCAAAAAGAAAACAAGACTTTTAAGTCTTTGCTAACAGTCTAAAGATAAAGCCAGGCCACAGGTCTGTACATACAACTTCTTCAGACTTCTCTGAATATACATGGACAGTTTCAGTTACTAAATATGGAAAACATGTGTCAAATAGGCTAGCTAAACACTATAGAATACTGTATTGGAATGCTTCCCAGCTGTGCCTACAAGAGCGGCCACCTTCTACTTGCCATCAAAGCTACTCTCTGTCTCTTGTAGAGAACAAGACTTTAGAATAAAGGACAGAGAAGTTGCTCCAGTACCAGTCAGTTGGATGTGTCAAAATTAAGTGAGCCAGCAGGAATATACCTGAAGGTATTGACAACAGAGAATGGGAGCAAGTCAAAGAATAGATATTGGTACCCAGTGTTGTTGATTAGATCAATAAGATAAGAAACAAAGGGCTTCTGGAAGTTTCTGGTCCGCAATGTCATGGAGCAGAAGCTGCTGCTGATAATGTAGCTAATCTATCTGTACTGAGATTGCTCCTAATGGTTCCTCTAAGAATCCCAAGGCCAACATAAAAAGAGCAGCCCAGGTGGCTACCAGAACTTCTGGTCCCAATGCAGTCTTTACAGCAAGAGAGTTAACACTTCCTTTTTGTTTAAATAAAACAATGAAAACTTCCCCTAGGATCTACAGCTTCCTATCGCTGAGAAGTTCAACTATAGACTTATCTTTAATTAAGGCTGATCCAGAACTCATAGTGATCTAGGATCTCCATGCTCCCTTCCTTAGACGCCTCCTGAGTAACTTCATTACTGCTATCTAAGAAACATCTCAGCTTTCCCAGCAAAGCTTCCAAGATTCATTCCATTTGGATTTGTCCAGATGCTACGGTCTATTCTTAAAACAAAACTGTGGCCAGGAAATGAAAGAAACTGACTGATGTAACCCAGCCATTTGTTCCACAACAAGAATGGAACCTGGAAGTGATGAGGCTCTAAGTTAGCTCTGGGTCATTAGGATTGGTGACAGGTGAGAATAGAGGCTGCGAACGCCGGCACAAATATCCACTGGCTTACAGACTGTTGTTGTCGCTACAAAAGACAATGTGTGGAACGTGCTGCACAATGCAAGGATGTGCTGTGGCATAGGCGAGGATAAGGAAGGGTTGTGCCCACTCTTGCAGCGTACAGGGCTGTGTCTGCAAACACACCTGTGTGTTTCTCTTCTTTAAAACACTTTGGAAATAGAGTTCTCCCTACCTTCAGTTCTAGGATGTTGCCTCACCAAAAGAGTTGGCTGATGGA
Organism: Ellobius talpinus; assembly: GCA_001685095.1. NCBI lineage: Eukaryota > Metazoa > Chordata > Mammalia > Rodentia > Cricetidae > Ellobius > Ellobius talpinus. The sequence goes on along the minus strand of LOJH01004248.1, from coordinate 24,379 downwards.
CTTTTGAAATGGGGAGCACACTATAAATCCATGAACTGCCATCTGGAGGTCAAATAGAAGAAAGAGGAAACTGTGATTTGCTGTCTGGACCCCGTGTTTTGGGTGGAAGGACAAAAGGATCCAAAGAGACAAAGGGAAATTTTCTAAGGAAGGTTTTGGCTTCCATCATAAACATATTAACTCCCTACTGGTCCCCAAGAAGAAATCTGCCACAGAGCCTAACTTCACAGTTCAGTCAGGCAGTTTGAAAGGAGACTACATCTCAATGCAATCAAAGAGACACAATTCCTAGGCAGACAAATTCCATCAGTGCTGAGCAGTTAGTAGGAATCGGGGAAAGTGCTACTGGATCTCTGAGAACTCTTGAAACCTCAACTTGCTGGCGAGAGCTCTGAATTTTATAAATGGGAAAACTGGGGCTCCTTCAACTAGAACCCAAAGGGCAGACCCAATCACTTGAACGAATTACCACATCCACACATCAAACCATGAGGCATAGATTTTACCCCATTTAACAGCTAAGTTAGCAGGTATCGCAGGAAACCAGATTGGTGGTGGCATGACCCAGAAAGTTCCCTCTTTGTCAGGGTTCAGCTCTGCTCACAGGAGACTCAAGTCCTAGAAATTTCTCCTGGCTCCCTGTGGAAAGTCAGCCTGGGCACTCGGCCTCAGAAAGCTGGTCCCAGCCTCTCCATGCCGTCTGTGAGGTCTGGGCCCTGGGCAGATGTCTCTCACCATATGCTGGGGGTGATTTAACAAGGCCAAATGGGCAGCCTGGCCAGAGGCTCTCTGGGGCGCTGGCTTCTGCCTAGAAAAGCGCACTGCTGCTGTCTGCCCGGCTGGCCTAGCCTGGCCACTCCTTCCTGGAGAAGAGACAGCAGCCCTGATTGCAGATGCCAAGCAGCGGAAGATATTTTTAAAGCTGCAGCATCTGGCTCCTTGGCAGCCTTCACCCGCTGGTGGGCTGGGTGTTTTGGAGTCGCCTCTGGGCACTTCACATGGCTTGGCATCTGATTATTGTCTGGGCCGCCTTTGAGAACTGAGCTGAGGCTGTGGGGCGGGAGATCCTTGTCACCCCCACTGTTGGTTGTGACCTGGGACTCCCCTCTCGGTGACATCAGCATGTTTCTGGGTCTTTTGTATCTTTTTAACTTCCCTTTTTCAAAAATAAAGTGATAAAAGAAAGATCATTTCCCCTCTGCCAGAGTAGTTTTGAATAGCTTGCAGCTGCCCACCGGTGCCCACCCTGGCCACTCTCTCTGACTGGCTTAGGACAGGCTTTCTTGGCATTAAAACTTCCCTCCGGCTTCACTGTTCCTCTAATGTCTCCCTGGAGAGGGAAGGGTTTACCTTTTCTTTCCTTCTTCCTTTTTTTCTCTTAATCCTGTTTTTTCAAGAGATTCCAAGGCTTCCTGCATACA
>LOJH01004248.1:8297-22884 GCA_001685095.1 Ellobius talpinus | reverse complement strand
CACACACACACACACACACACACACACAGAGAGAGAGAGAGAGAGAGAGAAGGAAAGAAAGAATGACACTGAATTCTCTGGCAAGTTGTATTAAGATTTTTCTTTTTCTTAGAATGGTACCATTTCATGGACTGCCAGCTCCCTAGCCTGGGAACTCCGGTTTGAGGATTTGGCCCTGTTTCAGAACACAAGTTTGAAGACAACTTCCAATGACTTCCAGTGACTAGTTCAGACCTGGTGACAAGAAAATTATCTCTGTCAAGTCCTGGGCTCCCGTGTCACTGGGCTGGGAAGGCAGCAGCCTGCCTCTCACCCATGGTTTGGCAAGAGCACAGAACGTGGTCTTTTCTCCAGCCAACAGCCTGGGCAGCAGCTACTGGAGAATGCCAGTGGCCAGGGTGATGTCTGGGGCCCAGCTGGGCTGGCCAGAACACAGTGTTTTTAGGAAACTGGCATAACTAGGCATGGTTGCCTCCTTGCCTCACTGAGCTACACAGATACAAACCTAGCTCATCACTACCCAGGCAAGCCCTGGGTCTAGAGCAGTCATGGTCAGTCAGGGGTATCCTTTTCCATGAGGTTCGATACAGAGACAGCAGTATACCGACCACATCAGTTAGCAGGAAAACACCAACACTCATGGGGCAGATCCAAAGTACATTTCTTACTCTAGGTGGATCCCATTGCAACCCTGGGCCGCAGAGACTTCTACTCTTTCTCTCCTACTGAGGACACTGAGAGGTACAAAAAAAATTAGCAAAGCTACTTGGTAAATATGGTAGAAGAAGACACAGACCAAAATGTTCTTCCTCCAGAAGCCAACTGGATCATAAAATAGATGAAGCTAAGTTTGATTTAATTAAACATTGGAGCCCAAACAAACTGGTTTTTTTCTCTTTGTGTCAGCCATATTTGGAGTCAGAGAGCTATGAAGAGGAGTTAAGGTGGGCTGTGAAGACATTCAAACTACAGAGCCCTTCTAATCATTTCACTGTTGTCTAGGGGAGCCAACCTTCTGTCTAATGAGCTGCAAAGGGCAGCTGTATTTGAGCAGAAAGCCCACTCAGGACCAGGCATTTCAGAATATTGTGTAGCTGTGGAAAATCCCACTAAAATGGAGGCTGCTTGAATATTTGAGTTAATTTACTGTGCCTGCTGAGGACCCCCTCTATGCTGGGACTTCTTCTGATTGCTAAGGAGCAATGGGGTTGAAGACAAAGAAAAATCGGGTAAGGGGAGGTTTTTGGTTTTAAATGAGGTCCTCGGATGAGCTGACTATGTAATGTTGACTCCTGATTATGAGGCTGAGAGAGGTGAATGACCAGACATGTGAGTGTGGAGGAGAGATGTGCTAAAGCGTCCCTGGATGCTCATTCAGGAAGTTTCTAAAACAGAGTGCATGGGGGACAGTAGTAAGACCAGGGAAATCTGTGAGCTCCGAGGAGCTGCAAGAGGTCTTTGCATGAAGCCCCAGAGAATCCTTGTTAGATATCCTGCCTCAGCAAGCAGCAGGTTCTCTCACATTCTGTGTCCTTAGGAAAACCCCAGTCCCTTCAGTGCTTGAGGTTACTGTCTACATGTAAGTGTGCCACAGCCCAATAAAGCCAAAAATGGGCACAACCAGCCCTGTGATTCACGTGGGTCCCACCGCTCTTATCTACACAGTAACAGTAGCAACTCCTGTCCAGAGATGTTGTAATGATGACCTTAAAGCCTGTGGAAATTTGGGCATAGATCAAAGCAGACTGGGAGGAAGAGGGCCCATGTCCTCTTCTTGGAAATAAAGGTGTATTCTAAGGCATGCATTCAGCAAATATTCTGTGAGCATCCTCTCTGTGAGTTGCTACAGTGACAATCAGATGCTTCAGAGTTTGAGTCCTTATTGAAATGAACAGGAACACAGATATCCAAGGAACTCCATGAAGAGTTTAAGAATTCCTACTTGCTCTGCTTCCCATCAGTGGACAAAGATGACTTCCAAAGCCACTTTTCGACCAGTTCTTACTTGGTGTTTTCTTTCTTCCTAGCTTTCATTGTATTACTTGATTGCAATGATTCTGATAAGTGACCCTGTACAGGCTACGGAATTCCAGAGCTTATTAAAAAGAATGCAAAGTGTGACTTGTCACTTGTGTAACAAGTCTTATATACAAGGTAGCCTCACACAATGGTTTTTAAGGTTTCCTGATCGTAAGAGTCAACATCTACTTACAACTCTACTGGTAGGCTAAATCTCATTATATTGGCTCTAATAAGCTATACTCCTGCCCTTCCTAGGGGAAAATACATTCACGTTTAACTTATCTACACATTTGATATCAAAGCAAAAGTTTTCAAAGTACATTGAAAGGAACAAGAGTTACTTTGGAATTAGTCTCCAATAAGCATGTTATGGCTTAGTAAGTTCAACATTAACACAATCAACTCAAAAATATAATAGAGTTTTAATTTGTAGCATATCCTAAAATTATGAACCTAGTGAGAAAGACCCCCAAAAAGTTTGGGGTGCTCTGCTTCCCAGATGCCCATAAATCTGCTTGGGGTGGTGGTTAACATCATTCTCTACCATCTAGATGAAAATCTAGGCAATTCTGTAAGTCTCTGGATGGAGCTTAGTCAATGATTAAGCAGAGACTAATATCAATAAACACTTTTGCCTTCTGTGTTGGCTGCTGTAGGCAGGCAGTCTGCCTTTATACATTGGCCTTGCCTGGCTTTTGTGTATGTCTCTCTTCATCCATCTCCTCCATGTGCTATGCTTACTTATCCTGGTTTATGACCCTCACACCTAGGAGTCAAAGGGGTAAAGCGGGCTGAGAATGTGTCTAGGGAAGTCCTTCTTCAATAGGTACGTCCATTAGATAGCTGTAAAGTCTCTGAGGTGAAATGTCTTAGTAGGTGTTGAGAGCTACTATGATTGCTTTGTCTTCTGTTTAGTTGTGGTTAGGGGGTTGTTTGGTTGGTTTTTTGGCAGGTACATATATTAGAACCTCAGGTGGTCCCTGGACTACTTCTGATCCCCCTCAGCAAGATCCACTGATGCCCATGACTGCTAGGGGCCTTCTCCATGGCACAACCTCCAAAGTAAAGAACCCTAAAGGAAACATAAAAATCTCAGATGGTGTAACTGAGAGTATATAATGAAGGAGTATCTACTGAGGAGTAGGTAGGGTCTAGTGAGACCAAGAAGAGAAGTGAAGTGAACTGAAATGACAGAAAAGAGAATTATTGTCACCTCTGAGCCTAAAGGGCCAGGCAAAGGAAGTTTATAGGACATGTTTCTAAACAGAAATGTACCACCCTCCCCCACCCCGCACTCACACACGTACATAGTTCACCATTCTGTCAAGCCACAAGCTAGTAGGTGGCAGGCAACAGAGCCTTTCTCCTCACATCTGCTGGGTTCCCTTGTGGCCTCTTATTGACCAAATCCTGTCATGGGGAAAAGAAAGCACTGTCTAGAAGGCATATGGATCAGCTCCTGGGAAAGACTAGAGGAAGAATGGGTGAAAAGTAGCTGCAGAGAGTTGACGGGATCCTCACGACCCTGGCACATATTCTCTTTTAAAATTTTTAAAAATTTATTTATTTTTATGTGTGTGGGTGTTTCACCTGTGTTTGTCTGTGGACCACACATGTGCAGTACCTGAGGAGGCCAGAAGAGGCTATCAAATCCACTGGTCTAGAACTGTAAGTGGTTACACCAGTGCTCCTCAACCTTCCTAATGCTGTGAATATAGTTCCTCATGTAGCAGTGACCAACAGCCATAAAATTATTTCCTTGCTACTTCATAACTGTAATTTTTGCTACTCTTATGAATTGTAATGTAAATATCTGATATGCAGGATATCTGATATGCAACTCCCAAAGAGGTCTCAACACTCAGGTTTAGAATCACTGGTTTACATTAATGATGTGGGTACCCGCAACAAAAATTTCCATCCTCTGGAAAATCAGCCAGTGCTATTAACCACTGAGCCATTTCACCACCTCACCACTACCACCACCACCACAACCACCACCATCACCACCACCACCATCACTTACCACCACCACCATCACCACCACCATCACCAACACCACCACCATCACCACCACCACCACCACTGGCCATCACCACTACCACCACCATCACCCACACACACACACACACACACACTTCACATACACTTAAGAAACCCCCCAGCTTCATGAAGTGGCCCTACCTGCCTCCTTAACTGCTTCATCTGATTTTTCTCTTTCTGAGTGTTCAGAAATCTCATTGCTACAACCAGACCCTCATTCCCTCCACCTAGAATGTTCTTTCACCACTTGTCTTAGTTAGGGTTTTTATTGCTGTGAAAAGATACCATAACCATGGCAACTCTTATAAAGGAAAACATTTAATTGAGGTGGCAGCTTACACTTTCAGGGATTCATTATCATCATGGTGGGACATGGCAGCGTGCAGGCAGACATGGTGCTGGAGAGGTCCTACATCTTACAGGCAACAAGAAGTGGTCTAAGTGTTACACTGAGTGAAACTTGAACAAAAGAGACCTCAAAGCCTGCTTCACAGTGACATACTTCCTCCAACCAGGCCACACCTACTTTGACAAGGCCACACCCCCTAATAGTGCCACTCCCTTTGGGAACCATTTTCTTTCAAACCACCACACCACTCTTCACCTAGTAAGCAGGTAAAATATTCTCATATCTTATAACTCATTCTTTGCATTGTTCCTTGGGGAACCAGCTATTTAAAAACAGCTGTACTTCTGCATAGTTAAAAACACAGAATACTTTTCATTCTAATAATTTCAGTTTTCTTCTCTGGACACATGTTCCTTGAGGGCAGAAGCTTTGCCTACTTCAACTACTCAGGCTTTTTGGATCTCATACATAGCAGCAGCATGAGAAGAACTCAGGAGCCACCAACTACCCCTGTTTGGGCCTCAGTTTCCTCCCCCAGAAAACAAGGGACTGAATGCTGGTGATATGAAAGGCACCTTTGAGCTCTCACATTCCTGAAATGTAAATGCTAATCCCTCAGGTGAGAGACCCTCTTGACTTCTCTGTCAAGAAACTTATTCCAAGTTTATACATTAACCAGAGAATACAGTAGGGAGAGAGGGTTGCAAAATCTCAGATTACTACAAGAGGGGGGAAAATGGTATTACAGGGACGTATACAGTTTCTCGAGGAAATGAGCAATCTCTTTTTTGATGGACTATGTGAAAGCTAAACTGGAAGAAATAATTCGATTAAATGGTGATGTAAACTGGAAAGGAAGCATTACTTCCTGAACTGCACCGAGTGCCTTACAGGTGCCATGGGACCCACCACCTCAGTAATTAGAACGTTGTAACTGTCTCCACTTAACTATGTGCAAGTGATTAAAAATGGGACCAACACTGGTACTCCAGACACCAGATCATTCTGGTGAATTGAGCTTTGTTCTCCGTTGCTTAGGGTAAAATGGAAAAACAGAACTCATGGCAAGGATATATAGTAATGGCTTCATTTTTGCCTCACACGACCCAGGATGGGAGAGCCTTTGGGGTCACAAAGGATGTGTGTGTGTGTGTGTGTGTGTGTGTGTGTGTGTGTGTGTGTGTATCCCTCACCAATAGTTCTGCTTCCTTGAGCCCTGAAGTCTAGACAAGGAATGAAAACATCAGACTTTCAATAGATAGTTCCCTGAAAGAAAAAGCCCTGTGAAGGCAATCAGAAGTGCGCATTGTGTTACTGGCAGATGTCAAAGAATGAGATCTTACTTGGCATTATCCAGGTGAAGTATGGGTCAAAGATTGCCTGTACTGTGGAAAAGGCAAGCATAAGGCATAGGGGTAGGAAGGGATTTGGAATAAAAACAAACAAGTGAACACCAGAATGGCTGGAGTTTTATTAAAATGGGAAGATCTCTAAGATAAGGCTACGGATTGGGGCTAGATGCTAGTTTTTGTAGATGTATTACTATACAATTTCTATACTATTTATTCCTATACTATTCCTATAGAAATCTTGGCCCACACTCCTATCATTGAACAGGGTTCTTGCCCATGATCCTCTACTGCTGACTTACAAATCAGCCTGGGATAGCCAATGATACTGGGCATCTTACATTTGCCACTCTGCCCACATCACATATGCAGCTTCATTGTTTCATGCCTTGGTTTCCCTCCACCAAGAAAATGATTGATTTGGACAAAATCAGCCCTGAGATATCATCATCCAACACAAAACCCTTAGATTCTAAGTTTTGATTTCTTGCCAACTTCCTTGGGTGACATTCACATTGGGATTGTCACTAACAAAGAGAAGGGCTGAGCATCTGCTCTGCTCACTCCTGCCCCACTGCTGTCCCTGGAAACTCTCAGGGGGAGAGCTGAGGGAGGAAGGAGAGCCAAGGCCGCACAAAGGGTTGCTGTGAACAAGGGAAACAGCTGGCCAGGATAGCCTGACAGTGCTCCTGGGTCCTGCCAGCCTCCGGCAGGGAAGAGAAGCTTTCTGAGCCCCAGAACTGGAAGCAGCAATATGATCCCCGAGGGGTGGGTCCTCTCGGAGGATACCTGGAACAAAGGGCCTTTAGAATTTTTCTCTGGAGCCTGCTCTGTTCTGTAATCAGTTGTGCTCTTGGTCAACCAGATTAGTCAAACCTCTAGCGATTTTGGCTGGGTCGGCACAGGAGAAGTCAGGTGGAAAGTTAAGGTAATGACCCAGGTGAATCGGGGCTTGCAAAAGCAGAAAAATGACTGAATGTGGGGCCTGTCTACAGGGCATGGCTTTTTATAAGCACCAATCAGACTGGATCTCTCCTTGGCTCTCCATGTCACCAGGCTGTGTGGCCCTGTTATACCATGGCACTCTGAGCTTCAGGCAGCGTCTGAAGCAGATGAATATCAGCCAGCCAGCAAGGTTTTATTGAGTCACTATGAGCTAGGCAGCAATTTGCATTGCTGAGGAGCTGGAACTTTTAACCTGGTTAGGCAAATTAAACCAAATACTCGAAGTCTAGTGAACTGTAAAAGTCACTGTGCCCTAGATGTAGACAACCCTAATATTACGGGGCTTAAAGGGGAGCACTGACGGCATGGAGTAGGTAGAGAAGACATCTTGCAGGACCAGAGGCTCAAAAGAAAAAGGACAGACTAATTCCAATTATGAATCAGAGAGACCAAAGCAAATAGGTAAGGAAGCATAGGCAAGTTAGAGGAAAGCAATGAATCTCAGCTCAGAAAGGGCTAGAGGTTTAGAGCTGGGGAGACAGACAACACATCTCCTTCAACTCCTGATGTCATATCCTGCCTTCAAATCCCCAAAACCCATGTAAAATCTGGAGCCATATTCTGCCAGCATCTGTAATCTCAGTGCTTCTATAGAGAGAGGGGAAAACAGAAGAATCCCCAGAAGCTCAAGGGCAGCTAGCTTGGGGTAGAAAGCTGGGACGAGCAGAGACCCCGTGTCAAAGCTGAAAGTGGGGATTCACACTTGAGGCAGTCCACATGTGTGCTCAGACTCAGACACATAAATTTTCACACACATACATACATATATATATATATGTCCTATACACAAGAAAAAAAGAAAGACAAGAGGGATGGAAGGAGGGAGGGAGGGAGGGAGGGAAAGAGGGAGGGAGGAAAAGAAAGAAAGGAAGGAAGGAAGGAAGGAAGAAAGGAAGGTGCTGAAAGTTTAAAAACTCAAAATTGTGTCCAATGTGGAGTCTCAGTGACAGTGGGCATTGGAGTCTCAGTGACAGTGGGCACTGGAATCTCAGTGACAGTGGGGCTTTAGCTACAGTGCTTTGGGTTGACCATGTCTCTGCAATAAATATATTAAAGTCACAACCCTGATTCATTTAGAAACAGTTGTTGCAGATCCCAGTTATCAGAGTGAGCTCCGATCCAATATGACTGGTGTCCACTGGGCAATGCTGAGGATGGAGACATGCAGAGAGCAAGCACATGGTGGTGTCAGTGAGACAAATGAGAATGCTAAGTTCACAGGCCAACAGCACAGAGGACCTCCGGGAGGAGTCGCAGAAATATGTGAAGGAAGGAATGTCCCCTACAGGACTCAGAAGGAGCATCGCTTCGTTGACGCCTTGATTGTGGACTTGCAGTCTCTAGAAATGCGAGACAGGGAGGGCCTGTCATTTGCAGGCCCCCAGCTTGTGATGCTTACAACAGCAACCCCAGGAAACCAGCTCATTCTGGCATTCTCTCATATCAATGACGATAACACTGGTTCTGGCAAAGACAATACCAAATGACAAAGGAGAAGATAGCCCCACTCTCTCAGAAGGAGCTTCACAGGACACAGAAACTGTATATTTACACAGTAGCAGAACCCAAAGTCACAAAGGAGGAAGCATTGAGAGAAAGACCAGGCAGACAGCATGGTTCATGGGTAGAAGTACTAGCTAGCTCTAGTGTTAGACAGGTCAGAATTTGTGAGGTCTCATTTTGTCCCTTACTGGCTGTGCAAACTGGGATGAGTTAGCTCCTCTTTGGGCCTCCATCTCTTCAGTAATAAACTAGAGATAATAATTTGCCTCATAGAGGTAAGGAAAATTATGGGCTGCCAAGCCTTGTCTCAAAAGAAAAGCTACCTTCCCTGTTTGCCACGTGAAACATAGAACTGTTGTTGGTATTGTGTCCCCGTGTCTGGCCCCTACCCCCTGGCCCTAAGCTTTAATGCAGGGGCCTCTAAAGCTCGCAGACTTCTTCCAGCAATGATCCTCTCTGCCAGTGTGCAGGGCAGGTTCCAACAGCAATTCCGTTCTCCTTCTCACTCCTGCTCCTTCGGCCACCCTCAGCCTCACGGGATCTCCCACTCTAATGCCTTCTCACATAGAACTGCCTTCACCACCACCGTGAGACACCTAAAATCAATGCGCCCTTTTCAATATTTGCTGCCTCCTACACCCACTCAGCCTCACTGAGAGTCAGAGGGAAAGAAAGGAGAAACATTGTTTCAAGGACTCGCTGTGAGCCGCGTCCTTCAAAGGCTCTTCGCCATGTTGCTTTCCTTTCATCCCAGCCTAGGATGTACAACAGCACCTGACACACGATAGGTGCTCAATAAAAGCTGTCCCACGACACTAAAGCCTGCAGTTCTCTGCCTGGGCCAGAATGGGAGAGGAGCCAATCAAAGGAAGCCCATTCTGCATTTCAATTAGCAAAGAGAAAACGTTGCTCTCCTTTGGAAAGAGGTTGGAGAGCCCAGAATTTCCTCCTGAAGCCTCCCAAGCCCACTTTGATTCATCTCCACTCCCAGCACTACCTGCCCTTGCACGGTTTCCCACCTTGTTACACACGGCCTCGCCACAGGACAGCCCATTAGGCCGTCGGGCCTTATTAGTGCCGGCTACAGCACCGTGGAGTGTAACTGGATCCTGAGCCCTGTGCTAAACGCTCCATCTGGACCTGTTCTCAGATGCTGATGAGGCTGTGCCCTCCTCTCCTCAAAGGGCTTCCAAAGAACGGATCCGGTTTCTCAAGCCTGGTCAGAGGGAAGACAGAAGCCTGCCAGAGGCCACCCACTCTTGCATACATAACCAAGCTGATATCGGCAGGGACCTACTTGTTCCATCCCATTCCTGTTATGGCCTTCTGGGAGTACATTTATTAACTCTCTGTTTTAGATAAATTCACTCAACGCATTTTTATTAAACTGCTTATATAAGCCAGTCATTGATCAGCCGGGGTACACCAAAGCCGGAGAAACCTTCTGCTGAGTGGCGCCTGGACCAGCTGGGGTAGGGGTGGGGATGGGATCAGAGAAGAAATGTAATCTTGCAGAAGCAGATTACAGAATGTGTATTAATTTGCTAAGGCTGCCGGAACAAAGTGCCATAAACCAGACACAGCCTGGCATAGACAACGGAAGGAATTGTCTCTCAGTCAGGCGTGGTGGTGCACACCTGGATTCCCAGCACTTGGCAAGGTGAAGCAGGGGCATTACAAGCTCTAAACCAACCTGGGCTGTATAGAGAGATTCTGTTTCAGAGGAAGAATGGAAGTGTGATTGCAGTTATATACCACCACGCCCAGCACAAACTTTTTTCTTTACCTTTAAAAAGACAATATCTCCAAATAAACCCATGTTCTGAGACAGAGAGGTTAGATATGATTCCGCCTACAAGAAGCTAGAAGGTAGTAAATACTATGTACAATACATAGTATTTACTATAGGGAGCTGGTAATGTCGGGGCATATGGCATGCCTGTTAAGTTGGTACCAGGAAAGAATGTTCTAGACCAGAGGAAAAAGCCATGGCCAAAGCCCTGAGGCCAGGAAAATTTTCACAAAGCCAGGGAACTAATCTGTTTTGAGCATAAGATGCAATGGAGGCAGGGGATAGTACTAGCAAATGAGATCAAATAATTGATGGGTGAGGAGGCGGAGCCTGTGCTTAGGGCACTATATGACCGGAAGCAGCTGGACTGCTGCGGTGGGAGGGCCACCATCTGGTTTGGCAGCATGGTAGAGATTGTCCTCCATCAAATTTCACATCTGGATAAGGAAATCGGTCTTACAGGACTTCCGTGTGATTTCTGATACAACATTATACCAGTGGCCTGAGAATTTGGAGGACAGAACCAGGGCACCCAGACAGGGCTTCATTAGGATGCATCTTCTTGCTCCCCGAACTTCGGGAGGGCAGCTATTTCTGACCTTTCCAGACACTCAAAGGCTGTCTTCAGTGAGCCGAAGTGCTTTAACATTTCCCATCGTGGGCTCCGGCTGCCTCTCATTTCCCATTTTATAGGTGAGGAAACCAAGCCACACAGGTAGTTTGGGCAGAAGATCACCTAGTTTAGCCAAGGCAGGAAGCTGGGGCTGAAGCCCATGTTCAAATAACATCAAAGTGTGTTTTCCCCTCCAGACATTTTTCTGCAATCCATAACTCAATTTGGACAGCAAGGTTTCATATCTGAAAATTGTCATTCAAAATGAATGTAAAAATTCATTTTATTTCCAGCTACCACTACACTAATTAAAAGTTTGGTCCTATTCTAAAGCCCCAGACTTAAATAGTAAAATTGGATACTACTCTTCAGGGGAGAGTGTTGTGTTTCTCTGGGGCCTTGCTGATGGCTCCTTAGTCCCTACAAAACCCCACTGTGTTGTCTCTGGATTTCACAACTCCAGTAAACATGAGCTTCAGAGTCAAATGGGCCCAGCTCTGTAACATTTGACACATTTCTTACTTCCCTTGACTCTCACTTCTTCCTAAATACAATAAACATTAAAATCTTGACTTTGTATGTTTTCATGACAAAAAATGCATGGTTAACAGTAAGGGCTTATTAATTAGAGCCTTCTCCTAGGCTCTGATGAGCCTCAAAACTTTCTGCCTTCTAGAATAATTTCTCGCATTGTCTTCGGAGAAGCAGCGTACATGTTGTTCATTTCCATAGCCCCTCAGTGGTAACTCGTGGGTAATGCTCTATAAATGCTTGAGGGATAGGGCTGAGTCATAAGATTCTGAAAGAAAGAAGAGATGAGGGACTAGAGGAGGAAGGGGGGAGGAGATTGACAAGAGAGCACAAGGAAAAGAGTAAAGTAAAGCCAAGACACTGTGCACAAGGAAATCACATCAAGATGTACACCCACTCAGCTGGGAGCACTGGGGATTCCGAGGACAGGTCCTCGTCCTCAGGGTTGCTGGGAGTGGCTGCAGTGAGAAAAATCTTCCTTTGCTTTCCACATGCATCCAGCCTGCATTTTTAACAGCTAACAAAGTGCTAAAAGAAAGGGAATTGAGGCAACACATTCCTCCATGTGTTAAAGTCAAGAGTGATTCTGTAAATACCAGGAAACTCCCCATTGTGAGATCCCAGGCAGGGCAAGTGGTAGCATGTGACAGGCTGGGGGGTAGGTCGCTCTTAATTCCAGGGAAGGCAAACCTGGTTCCCAGAGGAGCTGGCCAGTTTCCTTCTCCCCTTGGTCAGCTGTCAGAAGTGAAGGAGGGGCATGATCTCACAGATTGTAAGTCAATTAGGACATGCTGACTTCCCTAACAGGATTATCTGTGCCCTTCCCCAGAGCCTGTTCCATTAATGAAGCAATCAATGACCTTTCGTTTAGAGCTGTCTCCCTCATTCACACATTGAACTCCTCTATAACAGAAATCAGTAGTCTAAATAACTAAGAGTGGAGTTAGTAATCCTCACCTTTAAAATCATCTTTATGGTCATTTCACTCCTTTTCCAAAAGTTATAATACTAATGGAAACAACATTGGTGTATAGGTATGATCCCAATGTCATATTCCTGTCCCCAGGCACTAAGGGGCATTGGAGGCAACCCCACAAGAGGAGAAGGAACAGGGATTGCTCCACTCAGAGTAGACAAAGTGCTCCCCAACCTTATAGTCACAGGAACTTTGAGGTAAGGCCCTACATAAAAGAGGATCTCATGTTCAGTCAGTCTTAGCTAGATAGCCAGCTTGAGGCCAGCCTTGACAACGTAGTAAGACTGTCTAGGGCAAAATACAAGGGCTGGAGTTGTAGCTCAATAGCAGACGTGCTATGTGCTACTACTGCTGTGGTTCAGTAGTAGAGTGTCCAATGTGCACAAGGACCTGGGTTCAAGGTCTAGTGCTGAAAGAAAAATAGAAAACCTAGAAAGATAGGAAAACTTTAATCAGACAGAGCAGAAATGTTTACATATCTGTGAAAGTACTAGTAAGGATGCTGTTACTTCTCCTCCAGCTCCCTATTCTTGGAATTATCTCCCTAAACCATAAAAAGCATTGATCCACACCCTGTTGACAATTTTTACATAGCCTACCATTGCTGTCAGGGCAAAGTTTTAACATGGGGGCGAAGACATTGCAGGCTGGGGTCCCTGCCCACTTCACCAGCTCACTGTACTGCACCTATTTCTCCTAGTGTGCTCTCCATTGTGCCATGAAATCACACACACACACACACACACACACACACCTATACAGAAACACAGATGAGCACACGTGTATATAAGCTTGTTTGCATACACACACACATGTACACACGTACTCACGTCCCTCATACGTGTTGACAACTATTCAGGCCACATTAGCTCTCACTCCCTTCAGAAAGCCAAGTGTGGAACTCATGACTTTTCTATGCATTTCTGTGTTTCTTGTCGTTTAATCCATTCTAATAAACCGGTGACTGCTGATTTGATCTCCCCTCTATGGACTACCAGTAAGGATTGCATGGATATAGTCCACTGTTGTAACCTATGTCCTAGGACAGGGCCTAGCAAAATACATACTTTCTAATTTAAACTTAATTGAAGAGACTGACTTTAATATGACCTGGAGAATCTTAAGTTAGCACAGCATATAGTAGGTGTCCAGCAAATATTTGTCATATTAAATTATTTGTCAAATTAAATTAAATTATGGCAAATAATCACAGGAAGGCAAAACTGTATTGCAAGCAGCTAATCACTTGTTAAATATCAATGCATCAAACAGCAACGCTATCCGTGTGTGTTGCTGTTTGCCAAAGAAGAAAGGTCTTGCTGGAATATGAGGAAGAATGCCTGAGGAAAGAACTGGTCCCACCCTAAGGAAAGTGAGTGGACCAGTCAGTGGCTGTAGCTGCCGCTAGAGAAAGGTGCCACGGACGTGGACGTTCACCAAGTCTCAGCATCTCTCCCGGTCTCAGATCCCATCCCCTCACCTGGCACATTTTCCTACAGACAGACCATGTGCTGACCCAAGCAGTTCTGTCCCTTCCCCAGCTCTTTCTCATTGAGAAATGAATAAATTGGCCTAGCTCACACACCAGGCTAGAGGGATTCTGTCCCCAAACCCTGCTATAGTCTGACTTTAAGAACAAATATCATGTTTCTAAATTTATAGAACTGACAAGCAGGCTGTTGGACTCAGCAAAGTGCAGAGCCTTGTATGGCCCGACTTGAGTGATCACGGCTTCCCCAGAAAACATTGCCTGGCTTCCTTGTAGACACAATAGGAAGCAAGCCTGAGACCTACTTCACTCAGTGAGGGCTCTGCTCACTGAAGCCACCTGTCCTGAGCACATCAGACAACGTGGCCTGGACTCAGGCAGGGTTAGACAGGCAGGAAACTGAGGACCTCAGACCTGTACTAGAGAGCATCTTTGTGGCATGAACTCAGCATCTAGGTTGGGTACTAGACATGTTCAAGCCAGGGAGAAAGGGAACAAGTGAGGCTTAAGCTAGAACCTGTGGCAGGGTTTCACTGCAATCAAATGGAATAAAAACCTGGGGCAATAGATTCATACTGGTTCTAGTTCCTGAGCACTGAGTGTTTCCAGTCAATATCCTGGTATTATAAACATTACCTAATGTAACCTTCCAATGACACTATGATCCATGTATCTACCACTCCTGTTTTATATCAGGACTCCCCTGTGAATGTAATACTGGGTAACTCCCACCTCAAATGTCCTCCCAAATCCTAGAAGGAACTTTAAATGGTGGAACTTAGGGAGAGCTGGAACATGAAGATGTGCCCTTGAGGGGCTTATGGGATCCTGGCTCCTATTCTTCCTCTGTCTTTATTCCCAGCTGCCATAAGGTGAATAACTCCCCCCAACTCTCTCTCTCTCTCTCTCTCTCTC
>LOJH01004247.1:11376-31625 GCA_001685095.1 Ellobius talpinus | reverse complement strand
TTCCCAGCAACCACATGGTGGCTCACAACCATCTGTAATGAGATCTGGTACTGTATAGATAATAAATAAATCTTTAAAAAAAGAATTAAATCTAGGTACAGAGTGGCCTCATTTTATTGAGTCTATTTCAATTTCAAAAAAAAGTTGAGTTTGAGTAGAGTGTGGTGGCTTCTACCCACAAGCCTCCCCAACAGAGAGGCTGAGGTCTGAGGACTACTGAGAATTCAAAGCCAGCCTGAGCTGTGTAGTAAAGTCTAGGTTAGCAAGAAATACAGAGTGAGATTTTTGTCTCCAAAACAAACAAACCAAACCAAACCTAAAAGAACTGCAGAAACCAGGAAAGTAAAAAGGGACCTTTCAGGGTGGGGGTGGAGGCAATGGAGAAGGGACAGGTGGTCTGAATGGAGAAATGAAGGAAAATTGGGGGGCTCTAATTAGGGAGGTGATCGTGGAAGGAGGAAGGAAGAGAGTAAAATAACATTAAGGACGTCTGAAAAAGCCACAAGGAATCCTACTATTAACGATCTACCCCCAAAAGTCTATAATATTTGTAAGTTGATATATAAACACACATATATAGTTTAAATAAAAAGTTTCCATCTGGACTGACAGTGCTTTCTCCAAGAGCCTAAAACTCCAATACCAGTCACAAAAAGCTCTTTTTTGAGTTGTTGGTCAGGAGAGGAGAGGAGAGGAGAGGAGACTCTCAAAGCATTACAGGCTATCACTATTGCCCTTGGTTGCCCCCAGAAGTGGAAGGTGAGTGTCCCTACTGCTAAAGACATCATGAACTTCAGACACAGGGCTCAGAGAGCTGGAAACCACCTGAATGCCTCCTCCCTGACGACTAGCTTTCATGGTACTAGAAGGTATCATTCAAGTTTCCAAAGAGGGGAAACCACCAGATATGACACCTATGAACCACAGAAATGTGCAGCCTGGCACGATAACACCAAGGGTGCAGTAATGGCATGCATACCTTAGCAGTAACCAACAGTTCTCTAATTGGACTTAGGCCTACTCGAGAAGAGCAAAACCATGCGTGTTACCAGAAAATAGCCAACTACCCAGGGCTAGTGAAGTCATGGATCTTGGAGGAGAACCCAAAATTACCATTTTACTTAATAACATAATCCCTAACTATATTCTAAATATGTCCTTATACCCACAGATAAGTGCAGTCCTCACCCTGCACTGAATGCTAGTGCGGATATGCCAGAATACCTCAGACAAGGGGGAACGAAGAGAAAAACATCTGCTAAATCCTGGCCTGACCTCGTGCTGGAACTGTGTTCAGCCTGACCCTCGGGCAGGCATAGTACTTTATGGGAACCATAACTCACCTGCCAGTGTTCTGCTCCTGTAATTGCAAGGCTTTCTGCTCCCCTCCCTGATGAAACAGTTGTATCATGCTAACAAAGAGATGCCTCATTTTAGCAGAAAGTTCGTAGCCTGTTATGCTCATCAACAGCTACCAGACCCGCATCAACAGAAAGTGCCCAACTTGTGGTTTTTGTCTTTATAAGTGTCCTACTTTACTGACTTGGGGTCACCTCTTTCGACTTGAAGTCTCAGGAGTGCAAGCTCCAGGCTGGGGCTGGGTGGCATCCTGGTCTTCTCTTGGATGACAACAACCTGCTTAGCAACATCATCAAGGAAATTTTTCTTTGCTAAAGAAAGAGACCATTTCAGAAAACCACAACCAATCAAAATGCAGAGTTCTGGGGTTCAGTCCTAAGGATACATCTACAAAGCAACCCTTGCACCTAAGGCTTGGAGGTCATTGTGCAAAAGAGGGCAGAAAGAGTGTAAGAGCCAGAGGAACAGGGAGTTTGTTGTGAGATTGTGTCTCCTGGAATGTCATAAGCTATATCCAGAAAGTCTCACCGACAACTCCCTAAACAGGAACTGAATAAGGACAACAATAGACACACAAAGAGGTATAGGGGAAACCCCAGGAGGCCTCAGTCCTAGACAAAGAACTACAGGCAACTATGGGATGGAATGGGGTAGCCGGTAAGAGGGCATAGACTTCCCCAGGGAAAAGCATACCAACTGGTTATTCAATACCAAATGATCAGCCTTGAAACATCCATACAAGTAACAGTGTACAAATGAGCAGGCTGTATTTGTGTATTTAGGAATATGTAGTGTGTGTGTGTATACACATATATGTGTGTGTATGTGCAATAACAATTAACAAAAAAAAGGAGGCCATGGCTGGGCAGTGGTGATGCACGCCTTTAATCCCAGCGTTCAGGAGATAGAGGCAGGTGGATCTCTGAGTTTGAGGCTAGCCTGGTCTACAGAGGGAGTTTCAGGACAGCCAGTCTGCTGTCTCTCTCTCTCTCTCTCCCTCTCTCTCTCTGTCTCTCTCTCTCTCACACACACACACACACATGCATGAGGGACACACACAGATCAAGGAAAGGTATATTGGAGAAAGGAAAGGGAAGGGAGGAGGATGGTATAATTGTACTATAATCTCAAAAATAAAATAAATAATTTTTTAAAACCTAAAGGGGTCAGTGTTAGGTACACTCCTATAATCTCAATACTTGGGAGACAAGAGACAGAAGATCAGAAGTTTAAGGCTATAGTCAGCTACACATAGAATTTGAGGCCAGTCTGGTCTACCTAAGACTGGGTCTTTAAAAGAAAAAAAAATAAAAAGAAAAGAAAAGAAGAGAAAGCTTTTTGGTTACGCCTTTTGCGATGTCTCTGTTAATGCTCTTTGCTGGTGCTGGAAGTGGGACCCCGGACCTTGTGTATTCTGAGCCAGTGTTCCACCACTGAGTCACACTCCAAGCCACTAACAGATGCTACTAACAAGCTCACATGAAGAGTGAATTTAAGTCTGACATGGTGATGCATTCCTGTAATTCCAGTACTCCTGAGGCTCAAGCAGGAGGGTCAGGCGTTCAAGACTATCTTCAGCTACATATTAAGTCTGAGGCCAGCCTGAGTCACATGGGACCCTCTCTCCAAAACAAACAAACAAACAAACAATGAATTTGAGTATTCCAGCAGATGTACTTTGAGGAGGTGACAAAGCTGACCTGATCTTTTCTTTCCTCCAGTGTTGTCTGTGTCTCCTGGAGGCTCCATTTTCTTCACTGTATTTCGTGGTTCCTGATCCCGGACATGGGAGTAGCAGATATTTTCTGGTTCTCACTTCCATTAGTTCTTCACAGTGATGTCCTGGCTTTGGGCCCAGTCCCCACTCACAGGGTCTGGAACTGAACTTGCAGGCCCCAGCACCTTCCCACCCAGCTCCAGACAGGGCCAGGGCTTGCTGAAGACAATCCATCAAGGCTTTCATGGAAGCCAAATGTTTTGCCCACCTCCCTGACTGCAGTGGCTGGCAGACTGGACCAAGCGTCTCAACCCCAGAGGTACCCACCTCTCTGGGGTCAGAAGGACGTCAGCTCTGTACCTGAGCATGATTCTGGGGTGAGCAGGAGAGGGAAAAGGCAGGGCAGGGTGTGGAAAATTGCCCAGGGTATGCATTCCTTAGATGGTCCTTGATCCTGTAACCAAAAGGTACCCTGGAACTCCTGAACTTTTGATTCTCTGTCTGCCATCTCTGGTCACCCCTCCCTCCCTGGGCTTCAGGGCCCTCCACCTTGCCACACTTTGAAAGATGAACAATGGTCAAAGCATAGGCCATCATAGGAGAGCCCGCTTCTAGGGCAGTGCTTCTCAACCTTCCTAATGCTGTGACCCTTTGATACAGTTTCTCATGTTGTGGTGACCCCCCAATCACAAAATTATTTTCATTTTTACTTCATAATTGTAATTTTGCTACTGTTAGGAATTGTAATGTAAATATCTGTGTTTTCTGAGGGTTTTTGGTGACCCCTGTGAAAGGGTTGTTTGACCCCCTCCCCCAAAGGAGTCAAGACCCACAGGTTGAGAAACACTGCTCTAGAAGGGTGGTTAGAGACAAAGTTCATTTTGCCTTGGAAAAGGAATGAGGCTAGGCAAGGGAGGGGTAGTGCTCGCCAGTGCCCTCTAGTGGAGGAGTATCAGAAGAGAACGACCCTTTCAGGGGTCAGCCATTTCTTTAGGTTTTAGGAGAGTCTGGCGCAGAAGGTGCGAGCTCCAGAGTCTGGTTTAGTAGCTGGGGAAACTGGAGATCTGCGAGGTTCTCACTCCTGCTAGAGAGACTCTGACCTGGAACGGAAACTCAGAATTGCCTGCCTAGCTGGCTGCTAAGGGGTGTTTTGTGGTCCTTCCCAGGGTTCTGTATCATCCTCCACACGCAGGCATGACATCCACCCTGTCCAGGCCTTCGCTCCATGCCCTGGTCCCTCCCTCCCGCCCTATGGCTCCGTCTCTCCCTGCTCCTCCGGTCTCCTCACACTCCTCACTTCCTTCCCTTCCACTTTGGAAAGCAGCCACGGGTTTTCTTCTTCCATCGGAGGGAAAGAAAATGGTCTCATCCACTACACCCCAGGTCCTTCCATTCTCTCATCCATCTAAACCTAAGCATCTCTCTCTCTCTATCCCTTCCTCCTCATTTCTTGCCCCCCCTTCTGTTTATCCATCACTAGAAGCCACCCCCTTCCCTCTTGCCTGTAGGTTCTGTGGCTATAATCAAATCATAACTTTTATTAAATTTAAGATTACTTTTTAATGGAATCAATTTCTTGTGTGGTGCTTCTCTGCCTGCCCGCGGGCTCTGCAGGCTCTGCGCTCAGCATCCCCACCCTCACAATTGTCTCTGCCGCTGGCGTTTCTAGCTAAGCTGCCTCCCAAGGAGGGGTAGATCTGCCATCCCTACACACACCACACAGAAACACACACGCACTTGAACACACACATCAAGCTGCGCCTTCCTCAAAACCCCAGACACACAACCTCCAAGCCCCAGGCTCCCACGCTGGGTGATGGGGGTGGGGAGCCCGCATGGAAGTGGCAGGGGCAGGAGGAACGAGCTGCACAGAGAAAGCGGTGGGTGCAATACAAACACGGAGTGGAGCAGACATTTCTCAGCCTGCTAATTTCTCACAGTTCTGTTTTCTAGCCTCAGAAACAAGCTGGTTTCTGCCAGTTCACCCCTTCTCCTAACTCCATAGTGCAGCTAGGGAGCAAGGGGGAAGTTGCAGGGGGAAGATGCATTATACGGGTTCTGCGATCCACCAATCACAAGCTCATCAGGCAGATTTGCAACTGGTTGCCCCCAAGCCTACATATATGTGTGGGCCATGCAGGGAGGGCGCCTAAGGGTCCTGAAGGGAGGACAGGGACACAGAAGAGACGGGTATAGGGCCACTTTGATAGACTTACACAAGCAAGGAGAGATGGACTAAAGGAGAGGGAAAGCCATAGTGGCCCTTAGGTTGGTGGGGGGGCATCTGTAGACTCAGCAAGGATGTGGTCACCTCCAGGAGCTGTCTGGATAGCTCTGGACTCAGCTCTAGCTCTTCCAGGAGGTTACTTAGGCAGATCCAGGTGTGCAAGAACATAGAGGTGTGCAGGTGCATTTGAGACTGGGGTAGTCTTGGCCCTCTGTACTGTCTCAGCACATCTGCTTTACTGTTAGGAATGGAAGCTCATCCAGGTGGGTGGTGCTTACCTTAGTGGATAGGAGCCCAGCCTTCGGCGGCATTGTGGTGATTTCTGAGTAGCCACTTGGATGTTTGTATCAGGATGACCTTGAACATGTGACCTAACTTCTCTGAGCCTGATTCTTCTGAAAAGGGGAATTTATTTGAAGTGATGCAGGCAGAAGAGCTAGCCTGGCCCACACTGGGAGAGGTGGTCCTCAAGAGAAGAAGAGCTAGCCTAGCTCACACTGGGAGAGGTGGTCCTCAAGAGATGAAGGCAAGGGAATGGCTAGAGTTCAAGGCTCCCCTGGGCTACATGGTGATTACTAGGCCAGCCAAAGCTACATGGTAATACCACTCTGTCTGACAAAAAGTTGGGCAGGGGCTGGAGAGATGGCTCAGTGGTTAAAAACACAAGCTGTTCTTGCAGAGGACCTGAGTTCAGTTCTCAGTGCCCATATCAGGGTCTCATTATTGCCGATTACTCTAGTACCCGAGAGATCTGATGCTTGTGGCCTCCGCAAGCACTGCATTCGTGTGCACATACTCACACAGAGACACACACAGACACAAAATTAATTTTTTTAATCTTAAAAAGAATAAAAAAAGCTAAGCATGGAGGGATAGACCTGCAATCCCAGCATTTACAAGGCAAAGGCAGGTGAATGCAGGAGTTGAGTATGCAGTAAGTGAACCACCTGGTTTCTGAGCAGCAGCAAGAGGCATCTACAGTTGCCCAGCCTACATCAGTCCTGCCACTGGAGACAGACACCTCCAGGCAGGCCTGGGTTCCTGGATGAACTCAGGCTGGGACCATACAGCATGTGAATGAGTGGTCCTGGAATTGGATCCCAGGGCATTCCTAGATCGAATCTAATCTTTCATTCCAGTGGATTGGTGGCTGATGTCTGTGAGGAGCCAAGAAGAGGAACCCATGAAGGACTTTGACATTAAGCCCTCATCCTGGGCTTTTAAGGGACGTATCGCTGGTACTAGTCTGCTTCTGGGGCGAGTCAAGGAAAACCATCTAACCCTTCTCTGTAGCCTCAGCAGGCACCTGTTGTTTTTGAGACTTTAGAGAGCCCCGACATCCATAGACAAGGTCCCGACAAGGAAAATCTATAAAGCTTTAATCAGGCTCTGTGCATGGGTGACCCTTGCTGCCCATTCCTTTCCTCCAACTCTGGGGAGAAGGAAAAACATTATGAAGAATGCAAAAAAGGGGCCAAAATGGTGAAAGCCAATTTTCCAACATTTAGCTAAGCTTGGGAGCAGATGGCGAACATGGGCCCAGTCATAGCCTCGCCAGGTTCTGCAGCTGGGCCCAAGATGAGAGGCCACTTAGAGCTTGGCAGTTGTTTTGGGGGAGGCACAGGAGCCTCCCTGCTCGGGCAGACCTTTCCTCAATTTCAGCAAGGAGGCCGGTCTGACCTGCTCAGCCTTTCCCTCCGCTTGACCCTTGGCACAGGCATGCTGTTCGGTCTGTACCTGAACCTACACACCTGTATGGGCCTGTCTGGAGCCAGAACATTCCCACAGGCCATGCAGTCACTCCCACAGAGTTACTGCCCGAAGGGACTGATGGGCTTGAAACATCATCCTCTTCAAATCATGTCACTCAGGACAGCCCGCATTGGGGGTTGGGGGTAGAAGTCATTCATACTAAGCCAGGGCCGGACCCAGGTCTCCTGAACTTTCTCTAGCTGCTTGCTGGGTTCTATGACCCTTGACCTGTAAAGTAGTTGTAACCCTGATCTGCACCTAGGGAGCACACCCTTGCAGAGTGTGCACAGAGAATTATCACTAATTCTTCTCTCCTCTTCTTTTCTCCTTCCCTTTCTTTCCTTTTCAGATTTTTTTAATTTGGGGCAGGGGGTGTGCACATGCCATGACATGCATGTGTAGTCAGAGGACAGCCTACAGAGCCTGTTCTTTCATTCCACCACTTGAGTCCCCGAAGTGCTTTAATCTGATGAGCTTTGGAGCCTGTCCTGGAACTCACTCTGTAGACCACTCTGTAGACCAGGCTGGCCTCAAACTCACAGAGACCCGCCTGCCTCTGCCTTCCGAGTGCTGGGATTAAAGGCGTGCACCACCACTGCCTGGCTGTTTTTGTCTTTTTAATGATCCTGAACCCAGACATCTTAGGCAAATACTGTGCCCCTTAGGCACACACAGGAGCTGGAATTTGAAACCACAACATCTGTTCCTAGATCCCTGGCTTTTACCTGTGATGTTGCTTCTCCCTTCTGGAAGCTTAACCTACACCTGCATGTGTTCCCTTCATTTCTGCTCTGGAAGCTTCCCCCACGCCTATATGCATTTCCTGCCTCTTGTCCTTCACTCTCATGCTTTCTAATCCACTCCTGTCACCACCTGCCTTCACAATTCATCGTCTTCTCATTTCTCATTTCGGTTCAAGACAAATAATTACCCGAGACTCAAAAGCAGGCTCAGTACCAGTCTGGAGGTCCTTCCTCCTTTATCTTCCTCCTCTTCTTCAACATCACCACACCCAGGGCCATCATTGCCTTCACCATTTGTAAAATATCTAACTGCAGTGGTGGCCATACTTACAGAGCAGAGCTCACCCTCCTCCTTCTGTGGAACCAGAGGGGGAGGCACAGCCTAAGAGCATGGAAAGTCCTCAGAAAAGAAGGGCAGGGGTGGGGGCAGGGGCGGGAAGAGAACTGAAAACAGCCAAAGAGTGTCTGTGGAGGGAATTAATCAATGGCCAAGGAGATTGCATGTCATCTTTCAATATCTGTAAAAATAACAGGCCTCTAGAGAGGGAGAACCAGAGCGCCAAGGGAACGGAGACCAGAAGATGCTCTGCCCAGCCCAGGCTAGTGAGGAGCTGCAGGGGACAGAGAACCACCCACTTTGGGTGTTGGCCAACAGTCCACTGCATCTTCCCTAGCCACAGTAGCTCTCCTACCCCCTGGATGCTGGCAGCCTCCAGGAACACCACCCAGGAGTTTGGGAATTGCTTATTGCTACTAGTCTGAATCTCACCTGCCTCCCAGCCCAACAAGCTTGCCTACTCCCTATGAATGTCGGCTGCCATCCACGTCATCAGCCTGCATAGGAACTTGAAGAGAGGGCAGTGGCTTCCCGGGTCAGAGCCTCCACCCAGACTTCCAGCCAAGGCCCCAGAGCTCCCAGGACCTGGAGGGTTTTTTTTTTCTCCTGGTTGTGTTCAGAATTGGCTGGTTTTCTGGGCACCAGGCCCAGCTCAGTTTAATTTTTGTTTATTTTTATGTACAGATTCTCTTCTGTTTGGGGAAGAGCTTTGTGTAAATTATTATTATTTATATGATAAAGAATAAATCACACCAAATAAAAAAACCCACAATCTCTTTTCTCAATAGAATTACTAAATTAGGGGCTGAAAAGAACAGGCGATATCTCGGGTTTGGTTTTAGAAAGCTTTGGACATGGATTCTCACAAAGTGTCTTTACTGGGCTCTGTCATCTGGATTTGATGCTTTGTACAGCCAGCAAAGGCACGTGGGTTGGCCGATGAAGACCAGAGCCCAGGCAGGACCTAAGGGTGTGGGTTTCCTGATCTGCTATACTCCCATCCCCTGGGAGATGAGTTGGGCATTTTGATGTGATTTGCTAGCTTGGAATGGGGAAAAGAACAAGGGGAAATAGAGGAGCTAGGGGACTCCTGCCAGAAATAAAATCCAATGCCCCAAATGGGCACAGGGGTGGGGCACATAGGAGTTACTTGAATAGTGGCATTTATTACATCAGGGGAATGAGCCAATCATTTCTTTGCCTGCTCATTAAATCTGCATATTTCAAATCTATTGGCTGGAATGAAATGAGCCAGGAGGAGGCAGGGATGCAGATGGGCAAGGGACCAACTTGGCCCTGAGAGTGTCCCGAAGTGCCCTCTGCCCCCACCCCCAACCAGAGTAGGGAGACAAATTTACCCAAAGTTCCCTTCTCACCTCTTTCCTACCCCTTACCCCCGCCCCTCCACCCTCAGTCCCGTCTACTGGTTTGTAAAGCTCTGTTAGAAGGCTAGAGACACACCCAGGACTGGGGCTCCGTCCCTGGGCCGGATAACTTAAAGGCCACGGAGAGGAAAAAAGTCATCAGTAACTGCTGTTTGTTTATGAAGGTTTAGAACCCCAAACTACCCAAAAATTGATAAGACGAATTAGGGCTAGGAGCATAGCCCAGAGGTAGTATTTGCCAGCTAGTCATGAAACTTTAGGTTTGACCCGCAGTAGGCAAAACCAAAAAGTGAAACTGCTCAAACTGTGGCCTCTTCCTGGAATGTGATTCTCCAATCTGTCCAATCAGGTTCAACTTCATTTTTTATTTGTTTGTTTGTTTGGAGACAGGATTTCACTGTGTAACAGATTTGGTTGTCCTGGATTGCAGACCAAGCTGGTCTCAAACTCACAGAAATCCACCTGCCTCTGCCTCCTGAGTGCTGGGATTATAGGCGTGGTTCATGATATGTTCGGCTACAACCACCATCAGGATGAGGAGTGGAGGGAGGGCTTCTGCACCTTCTTGAGTTTGAAAATCCATCCTTCCACTGAATGGCTAATAGTGGAAAATTTGAGCAAATTGCTTAGCCCTTCCTGAGCCTTAGTGTGCTTGTCTGGGAGAATTTTAGCAGTCCCACAGAGGTGCATGCGTTCTCACACTGTCTCAGAGTGGGACCGTAAGCAAAGCCATGTGAAGACGTCTCCTGTTCACTCAGTGTTCCAAATCTGCCTCAGTCTACCCCCAAGTCAGCTACTGTGCATGGGCCTGCCCATCCTTTGCCAGGCTTACCGCTTACTAGGCACAGTCAACAATTTTTTGGGGGGGAGGAGATTGGGGGGAAGGGTTCAAGACAGGGTTTCTCTGTGTACAGTCTTGGCTGTCCTGGAACTCTCTTTGTAGACCTCAAACTCACTGAGATCCGCCTGCCTCTGCCTCCCAAGTGCTTGGATTAAAAGTGTGTGCCACCCACTGCCCGGGCACAGTCAACAAATTAATAAATAAAATAATAAAATATTAGGGCCAGGATGTAACTTAGAGGTGGAGTGCTTGTCTCAAATTCTCCCCCCTCCCAAATAAATTCTACTTATTTATTTATTTATTCACTTACTTACTTGCCTATTGATTGAATGATTAACTGATTGTGTGAGCGTGAGTAGGCATGTGAACCCAAGTGTACATGGAGCCTAGTAGACAACTTTCAGGGATCCCCTTTTTTCCATTATGTGAGACCTGGGGATCCAACTCAGGTCTTCAGGCCTGGCAGCACACACCTGATGAAGCACCATGCCAACCCTTGCCTAGCCTTCTTTTTATGAAAATCTGGTTGTATTTTATGTGCTTAGGTGTTTGCCTGCATGTGTGTATGTACTAGTGGAGGTCAGGAAGAGAGCATTGGATCCACTTGAAATGGAGTCATAGACAGTTATGAGCTACCGTGTGGGTGCTGGGAATCAAGCTTGGGTCGCCTGGAAGAGCAACCAGTGCTATTAACCATTGAGCCATCTCTTTAGCCCCATTGCCTAGATTTTTTTTTCGAGACAGGGTTTCGAAAAAACTGTAACAGAGAAACGGAACTCAGTATGTAGACCATGCTGGCCTCGAACTCACAGAGATCCCCCTGCCTCTGTCTTCCGTGTGCTGGGATTAATAAATTCAATCCCTGGTACAAGCAAATGGACAAAAATCCCTGTAATAACGTATTTCCTAAGTAGCCAAATTTTAAGTCCTGGAGATATCCCACCGAGTTTCGACTCTCTTGTAACTCCCATTTGGTGACTGGATCAGCTATTCCCAGAAGAGTAGGGCTCAGGAAGCCATGAGCTCAGTGGGCTGTGGTTGGGGAGGGCATAGGAGGTAGGCGCTAGATGGAGCCTGTGAGAGACACATGACTTAGCCTCTGCCGCTTCTCTGGTATGGAGCTTAAGTCTACCATGATCTCTGATAAACTAGATGACGAGGGCAGGATCTTTGTCCTTGTCCTCCTTGGCCAGCCAGAGGTTGTGGGTATGGCTTAGCTAGACCAGAGCAATAGACTGGTCTGTGTGATTGAGTGTCCACAGATTTCCTATTAGTATATCCATTTATATCTGCATATTTGGGGGTAAGCCCTGGTTCTTTTATCTTGGAGGGCACCAGTCATCCCTTCACCTGTTCATTTTGAGGAGAGGTGTTTCAGTTTTTGTGAGACAGTCTTTCATATGTAACCCGGGCTAACTTCCAACTTGCTGTGTAGCTAAGGAGAGCCTAAAGGTCCTGATCTTACTACCTTCCCCTTCCAAATGCTGGGATTCCACGTGTCTGCCATAGTTAACAACTTCATCTATTACTTACTGAGGCCCTACTACGTGCTAGCCCTTGCTGAGGGCCAAGAACTCTGTGAGAACTCAGATGATGGGGATAGAGAGTAGAATAGCTTGAGGTGAATTAGTCTCCTCTCTACCCTGGCTGGCAATGGTGGCCACTTTGAGAACACTCTGCACCATGCTGGCCTTCTGGCCAACTGCACAGCATTCTCTCGATGACTCATCCTCTTCCAACCAATGGGATCTGAAGCATGCAAATTTAATGACTACGCAAAACTATGTTTTAGAAAGGACGAAGCAACAGTAAGCAGGCAAAGAAATCAAATAATTTGTTTTTAGGCCCTGTAAATACTACGAAAAGGACCAAACTATCTAAGTAGGTAGCATGACAGTATGTGTAGGGAGAGCTGCTCTTCTGTTGGAGGAGGGGAGAGTAGTTTGGGCACAGACTGGAATGAAGGTTCTGAAAGCAGAGCATCCTGGGTAGAGGGAAGACTGTGTGCAAGGGTATAGAGAACCAGCATTGGGAGCAGGGACTTTAGGATCTGTGGCCTGCCTTTCCTTCCTTGCTCTTTCTTTCCTTCCTTCCCACCTTCCCTCCCCTGCTTCTCTTTTTCTTTCTTGAGACAGGGTTCATGTAGCCCAAGCTGGCCTAGAACTTGCTGATATTGACCTTGAGTTTCTGTGTCTCTTTCCTCTACCTCCCAAGTGCTGGGTTACAGGTGTGCATGACCCCGGTCTGCCTTAGGTGGTGTTGGAGATTAGACTCGGGGTGCTGTGCACAGTAGACAAGCATACCAGCTGAGCGCCATCCTCAGTGCCACGTGGCTCCGTGAATTTCTGAGGCAAAGATCAACCAATCTTGCTGGGTGGGGTGGCTTATGCCTGTGATGTCAGCACTCAGGAGGCAGAGGCAGGAGGATGAGCAGTTCAAGGCCTTGACTACATAGTGAGTTCCAGGACATCTGGGCTATACGAAGCCGTCTTTTTACCAGGCAATCAGAAAAGTCAACCTGCTGTTCTTGCACACATTGATGTGTGTTTCTGTTGCTCTAGAATCAGATCACATCCCACACTGTTGCTCAAACACTTCATCCCCACCCCACCAGTGCCTCCAGTTCTTCAAAACAACTTCCTCTTGCCACAGGGCCTTTGCACAGCTAGTTGGTGGCTACTCGGCTCTGTTCCACTAATTAAGAATCCTTTGTTAGCCACTTTCCCCAAATTCATATAGTCAGATCACTTATCTTACTTGGTAATTATGCATTAATTTACAGTGCTTATCTGGAGAGCTGCAGTCTTGTCTGATGTCTACCCCCAGGCAAAAGGCCTGATCTCTGGAAAATAATCCTCCTCCCCACACCCCCCGATTTTTCTAGGTAGGGTTTCTCTGTGTAGTCCTGGGTATCCTGGAACTCACTCTGTAGACTAGGCTGGCCTTGAACTCAGAGATCCACCCACTTCTGCCTCCTGAGTGCTGGGATTGATGTTGTACACCACCACCGCCTGGCTTTCTAGAAGATACTTAGTGCTTGTTGAATGACCACTTAGGGATGCTGGGATGAAGGAAATAGTATGGGGGAGGGGCTTAAAGTTACCGATTAATAGCATCCAGGAGAACTGGGTTGCCTGGGAGGAAAGAGGGCCTCAGGAGAGCATCATGGCAGACTCAGATTCCAGGAGCCATATCCCAGCGGAGGGTCAGTCATTTGGGCCTTAGGGGACATAGATGGCATGCCTTCAAGGATTGTTTTGTCATTGGTGGGACCTTTCAGTAGAACAGGTGCCTTAGGATCTCAGGGAGTCCTCTGTCCTTAGAGGTCTATAAACACACCATGGAGCAGAGGAGGGGACCCTGGGAACTTTCATTTCCTTAGGTCCCATGATCATGGTTTGTCAGGCTTTTCAGCTGTAAAATGGGCGCCCCTGAGTGGCGTCATTTCTAGCTTGTCACTGGTGCAGGGACTGCAGGCTGCTCCCCTCCTCCCCACTAGCTCGGCAGGGTACTGGGAGGGAAGGAGGGGGTGCTTCCTTGAGTCTTAAGTGGCTCCACAGCTGGAGCAGTGGTGTGTATTCTAAGTGGAGTTTGCAGACAATGGAGCTCTCTAGGGCTTGGAGGGGAAGGAAGCTGAAATTCTGGACCATTCTGTGAATTCCCAAGTTCTTTGTGTCCATTGTGTAGGAGAACAATGCTGTTTGTTTGGCTTGTTCACTCAAGGTAGGGGATTTTGTGTATGTGTGTGTGTGTGTGTGTGTGTGTGTGTGTGTGTGTAAATTCCAGCACACTGAAATTCCCAGAGTGGCTAAGCTGCTTAGGGGTTGGAGGACCCCTAAAAAACTGAGGGTGGGCTATAGGAAGATGAGAAGCTGCGGGCTGGCAGGGGAGAGACTGAGTCCCACAACCCATCCTTTAGGTTCGAGCCTTGCTTCCTTAGAAATTTCTGCTCCCTTTCTGGATGATTCTAAGCCCAGAGCCCCTGACCTTGGTCTGTTTCCCACAGGCAGCATCCTATGAAGGAAGGGTAGACCAAATAGCTATCAGTTGGCTAAGTCCCTTCATCCTTGAGGCCTCACCTTCTTCAGTGTGCACGGCCAAGTGTTTGGCTAGACAGAGCTGCTCACAACTTGTTGGCTCAGGCACTCCTTGGGCCAGAGCTAGCTCCCCTCCTGGACAACATCAGTCGGTCTCACCAAGTCCTTTCTTGACCCTGATCTTGGCTGGCGAATGCACAGTCTAGGTCCCCAGTGGAATGTGTTCATCCCCAGAGCAAAGGCCAATGACACAGGAGGCCTGAGCTTAGGTCATAGAACCTCGATAGGACTACATGGCAGCTTGGGTTACCCAGTGCGAGGCAAGTGCTGCAGCCCTGAGCCCCACCTCTTAAGACCCCTCCCCCTTCAGACTTAGTGGCTCTGTATGGACTCTGTGCCAACAGTACCCTCTATTGCCTGATTAAAGTCCCGCTGTACCGCTGACTATCCCAGCCTCAGTTTCCCTTCTGTAGATCAGACAACAATCATTCTACCTGGCTGAGCTGACGCAAGGAGTAAATGAAATACTGCAACTCAAGGCCTGTGTGTCATTGCTGCCTCCATTGTTCAGGCACGGGAATCAAGGCAGAGGAGACAAGCTTCCTGTGGAGGACAAATGAGAGCATTGCAATTCAAGTCCCAGCCGCCGGCTCTAAAGCTGGGTTGTGACCATCGCCCTGAACCTCCTGAAGACAGAGGATTGATGCTGGCCGGAGCAGGCTTCTCTGGACTTTCCAACAGCACCCACCAAAGTCAAGGTTCCCTAGTCGGAGGAGTCATATTGTCTAAGCAACAATGGGGGTTGAGGTTCCCCCAGCTCTGCCCACTGACCCACCCGAGATTGCAGTGCCCGTTGACTCTGACAAGGAGTGTCTTTCCCAAGCAAGGGGCACCAGCTCAGAATGGGGTTGGGGGCTGGAGGCACCACCAGGGCTCTGGTGTTGAGCCCCAGTGTGAGTCTTGGGGTTCATTGGGGAGCCTGTCTGTGCTTTGGACTTTCATCCAGGAAAGGCACAGACCCATGCACCGAGATGAAATAGCTCTGGGAATGAGAACAGAAGCCCAAACCTTGGGGACCAGAGCACTGTGAAGGGGAGCTGAGCCATGGCTCCCTCCGGTTTCTCCCCTCTCCTTTCACCCACCGCAGCTCAGCCTCTTGCCACCTCCACTCTCTCCACCCCTCACCTTTCCAGCTTGTGGCTTCCCACTGAATGAGAAGGGGGAGAAAACAAGGATGGAGAAAGGCCGGGGAGGGGAAGGGGTGTCCACTTTGATGATGTGATGCCGCACTTGTTCTGTGAATGAAGGTGATATGGATTCAAGGTGGAGGAAGGGGGTGGAGGAAAGTACTGGGTAGGGCAGCCTGGGATGGAGTTGCCATGGGAACAGCAGCCTGCCAGGAGCCCTGCCTTCAAAGCAGAGGTGCTGTGCATGTGTGGCAGGTTCCTGAGGGAGGCGGGTGGTGCATGGTGTGTGTGGGGGTAGCGGTTATGATGGGAGCCCCTTGGGACTCCAACTCCTCGATTCCAGACCAAAACCCTAACCTGAGTGGGAGGTGGTGTTATTCAATATTTCCTAGTGATGGCCCCGCAGCCTCAAGCCCCCTCTTGCTGGGATGAGGGTGGAATCATTCTGGCCATTGTGAAGGAGGGCTCTGATTGAGTCCTCTGAGGGCAACACCTTTCAAATATGTTGGGGTGGAGGGAAGAGACTCTTCCTGTTGGGAGAGGGGTAGTGGTGGAGCTTTGTCCTGTTAAGCTCAGTTTGGGGCAAGTCCAGTCCCTTGAGGTGCTTAGTTCTAACTCCAAGGGCATGTCCTGGAGTCTGAGAATTTAGCCAGGTGAGAAGACCACTGTGTTGGCGATCTTCAGGTACACTGGGGGACGCCCCTGTCACCAGAGTGACTTTCTGGCCACTGGGGGGGGCATGGCCCAGCCTCCATGGGAGACCTGGTGAGGTAGTGTGGCTGGAAAATAGTCTCAGTGGTATTGCTTCCTTTCATGGGACCGACCCCACTAGACCATGCCACAGCAGACCATGCCACAGCAAACCCTGCTGGCCTTCTGGGGACCAGCGCCATGAGTTCCTTCAGTCTTAGCCTTCTTGGGCTCGGTGCCTGGCTGTTCACACAGAACCACCATGCTATTCAGAGCAGTTCGGCAGTGCCTGCTACTCACCAGTGCGTGCTGGGCATTGCAAGGGGCTTCAGACCCATCCAGGAGCCGCGAGCTTCGCACTACACGTCTGAGGTTAGACAGGCAAGCCCTCAGACCTGACCACCTGCTTTGAATCCTCACCGCTGTCTCTGTGATCCATCCTGCATGAGCTCGCTAATGGGAGCCTCACTTTTCTCACCTGCAAAATGGTGATGATAATGGTACCCGGCGCACAATGAGGTGAGGGAATGGGAATGAAGTCTGTCAGGGTCTGGCAGAGGGAAGGCTGGGGCGAGTGACGAACTGTTCCGAAGGAAAGGAAAGCCAGTGACGGCATGAGACAACCAGGGAGGACTTCCTGGATGTGGTGTCTGGCGTGAGTCTGCAGGACAGCTGGGCAAGGCTGGGCAGGGAGGAAGGAATTTAGAGAGCTTGCTTTGTTTGCTCCTCGCAGCCCAAACTGGAGTCCCGCTCCCCTTCCACCCACCTGGACCCTAGCCTGGCTCCCTCTGGCTCCTCCTCCTCCTGTTCCACTTCCCCTCCTTGTCCTCCTCCTTTCTCGCAGGGAAGCCAGTTCAAGGGCAACAAATTTCATGAATAGTGACCACTGCCTGGTGCTGCTCAGCGGTTCCTGACTAGGGACAGACCTGCCCCCCCCCTCGACATTCAACAATGTGTGCTGTCATCTTTGCTTGTCATAACTGGGGGGTAGGGAGTGCTATTGGCTGGCCGTGGGTGCAGAGTCGGTCCTTTCCCACACAGAGTGGAGTGGTCCCAACCAGCGAGGAACCTTGGCTTGGATGGAACACTTCCACCAGGGAGAGACTGGGCTTCCTGCGTCGGGCTCCTGTGGTCCTGTCACTGTCTTCCCAAGCCAGGGCTCGTCGCCAGCATCGCTCCCCCCAGTCTCTCTATCTTCTATTCTAGCCCCCTCCACACACACACACACACACCCCAGTGCCTCTAGCCTCACGGCCGCCCCGCCACTCAATTGCCGGTGCCACTTCCCCTAGGGTCTTGTCCCCCCTTTCATCCTCTGCCTCGCAGGGGTTGCAGACCGCCTGTCAGGCAGGAGTCAGCCGGTGGCTGCACGAGGCTTCAGAGACCGAGCTGCCCGCTGCACTCGGCCTGCCAGCCCACTGATTGGCCGAGCTGCTGTTTCCATGGTGATCTCCCGCAAAGCCCGGCCCCCACCTCGCAGCTCCCTCCCTCCCCCCAGGCCCTATTCAGTGGCGAGAGCAGCGACAGGCAGGTTAATAAAACAGGAGCCGCGTGAGGAGCCCGACTGTGGGCCGAGGTCCCAGCGTGGTGGCCCGCCCAGAGGAGAGAGGACAGTGGGGGTGGGGAGTGAGGAGCTCGCTGGAGCGCAGTTAGTGCCCGCCCCACGCCAGCTAATCAGGGGCTCCACCCACTGCAGGTGCTGGGGTTGTGCCCGCTCTGGGATATTGGGGGTTCATTTTCTCATAGTGCGCCTTCCCACAATGGCCTCTAGGGGCAGTGTCACCACCCCCAACAGAACCTCAGGACCCCTGTAACTGGGATGGGAGAAGGCTGGGAATGAGGAAGATGTGGCTGTGAAAGGGTGGGACTGGGAAAGAAGAGTAGAGCGAGTTGGGGTTGAGACAAGAGTGGTGTCGCGCTTGGAGATGGGGAAAGAGGAAAGAAGTAGGAAGGAGGCAGCTGGCAAACACCGCGTTGTTCGGAATAGAAGAAGAGTGGAGCGTGGGGCGCAGAGATGAGGTGGGGTAGGAACAGAGGGGGGCTTCAGAGGGTGCAAGGTTACAGGCCGAGATGAGAGGGATTGGAGCTGGGACTATAGGAAGGAGGTGAAGAGGGCTTGAAGGTTTGATAAGGACAGACATTGTTCAGCACGGCCTCAGGCTGACCACAAGTGCCCAGCCCAGAGCCTGAGGAATAGGTGCCTAGTATGTGCTCGCTGCATAAGCACAGCAGGGGAGGAATGGGGTGGATGCTGCGAATATCTGCTGGAATCAGCAGCCCCAGCAGCACCACTCCTCCCCAGTATCAACCCAGTGTTTACTGTCAAGTCTGTGCTGCAGGCTGACACGGATGACCTCATTGAACACTTACAATAATCCTTTGAGGCAGGCCTATTACAACATCCACCAGAGATTCAGAGAGGTTGAGGAACTTATTCAAGGTCACAGGGTGCTGATTCTGCCACAGATATAGTGGACACGCAATCAGAAGCTGAATCTGGAGTCGAGTCTTTCTGGCTAGAGAGTCAAACCATACAAACAGGTGGGTGATGGGGTAAGCAAGGCATTCGAGGATGGATCTGACTGGGATGCTAAGCTGGGAGTCAGGACCCTGGCTGCCATCTGTAACGTCGCCTGGCTCTGTCCTCAGTGCTGTCTGCTGGGGGAGATGCTAGATTTGCTGAGGTTTTTGTTGTTTTGTTTGTGCATTGTTACAGTTGAAGCATCATGGGCAGGCATAGAGGCCCAATAGCATTCTCAAGCACTGTCCTTGAAAATCAACTGTTTTAAAGCAACTGGGAAGCCTAGAGCTATTGCCCCAAGGCCTGAACTGGAAGGACACTGGGGGGGGAGCATCTTGGCTCTAAGTTAAGTGTGATGGCACAGATCTGCAATCCCAGCATGCAGGAGGCAGAGTCAGGAAGGAAGATCAGGAGTTCAAGGTCATGGTATGTGGCTGTGTTCAAGGCCTCCATGAACTACAGGTCTTAAAAAAATAGAATGACTTGGCTCTAGGTCCATCTATGATGTGGCCTTGGATGAATATTGTAACTTCTGTGAGCTTCAGTTTCCCTGTCTGAAAGATGGGGACACATGTGCTAGTTGGTGACACAGGTCCCAGTGGAATGATGCCTGGAAAATGCCCGGCCTGTAGAAAGTCCTTGGTTAATGTGGCTTCCTTCTTTTCAGCCAAGAGGTCTCTATAGATGCCGATTCTCCTGAGACATTTGTAGCACCACACTCCATGGCCCAGGAGGAAGGAACTTCCTGAATAGTTGGGTCTCTACTGTCCCGACTTCCAAGAATGGAGACAGCCTCCTAGCCTGAAATATGGTGGGACAGGAATCTTCCTCTCTCTAAAATGGGATGGACAGAGGATCCAGGCTGAGACAGTGAACGGGATCACTGTGTCATGTCTCCCCGGATTCTGCCTCCCTGTTCCTGACCCCACCAGGGAACACCACTAAGAGTGGCTAAACCTCTCAGCAGCTCTGAGCTTCTCAGGCCACCCACTGGTGGCTGCTGTCCCTGCAGCCTGCAGACTCTGGGGACAGGACTGAGGGACAGGCCACCAGCTAGAAGCCCAGGCCAGGGAGGGCACAGGCGGCTGCTGCAACCTGAACACTCGATAAACCATTAATTCTTAATAAACGACAGGCTGTGCATTATTTAACAATAATGATACTTTCTGTTCCATTATAGATTAAAACACCGGCCTCTTCTTATTAATCCTGCATTTCAAAAGCTTGTAAATCCTGCACAGCCAGAGGAGATAAAAGCAGGCTCACCCCCATCCCAGGGCTGACACACTTGCACTGACACAGTGGCTCAGCAGCTCTGCCCGGATGCACACACTCGTGTGCCCGGGGCTCACCCACAGCCCAGTTCCTGGACAACATCAGCACACCTGCTGTGGATATCGCATGCCTCGATCCCTCCCCCTCTTACACACACACACACACACACACACACACA
>LOJH01004246.1:17394-34895 GCA_001685095.1 Ellobius talpinus | reverse complement strand
CACAGACAGAATATTGTATACATAATAAATAAATATTTAAAAAGAAAGAAAGAAAGAAAAGAAACCCAGAAGAAATTTAGGTCAGTGGTCTTGGGAAGGACTTTCTGGACAATCTGACCCTAAGACAGGCTGAGGGGGGTTGGTATGAGGATAAAGGAGACATCTTGGGGTCAGAAGCCCTCTAGCCATGGCTGCTTCTCTCCCTGACTTCTCTCCTACCCAGGCTTCTGCCTCAGCCCCGGGAGCTGCCTGGGTCCTGGGGAAGACTGACAAGGAGGAAGAGGTACCTGGGAAAGGTGGCCTGTCATTGCAAGCTGAGACCAGAGCCTGGGTCCAGAAGACCCAGGCCCACTGGCTCTTGCTCAGGACTGCCCCAGTTTGGTTCCATGGCTTCATTACCAGGAGGTGAGTCACGGAGGAGGAACCACCAGAAGGCACAGGGGCTGTAGGGCCTGAGTCAGCCCATAAATCATGATTCCCAGGTCTTTCACTGAGGGGACGCTCTGGCTCAGCCTACTCTGGGCCTCAGTTTCTCTCCCTAGGCTCATTTATCCCTACTGGCTCTAGTTCTCTGGTGCTCATATTCTCAGCCCCCCTTCCCTTCCTCTCTGTCAACTCTGTCCAGCCCTGTCCTTTCTTCCTACCCTTGCAGATCCTCCATCCTCCATTCCTCAACCCCACTTCTCCTTCACCATCTCCCCAGTACAGCTTTTGACTTCAAAACTCTAGCACAGTAGCTGTAATGTCTGTTGCTGCTGCAGCTCCCACTGAGTAGGATCCCTGACCCCTCATCTCCACCTAGTCGTGATGAAGGTGAGGTTAGGAGAGCCTGAGAGACAGAAATGAGGTCACAAGAGTCAGAGCCGACACTACTCTCCAACCGTGCAGGGAGGCTGAGAGGCTGCTGCAGCCCCAGCCTCAAGGATGCTATCTGGTGCGCTTCAGCGAGAGTGCCGTGACCTTCGTCCTTTCCTACAGGTGAGGAGTGGGCCCTCGGGTCCCCGATGACCAACAGGATGTGGGACTTTGTGCTAACTAAGGGGCTGGCTCCTGTGCTGATCTGCTTTCTCCAAGGAGGGCTCAGGGCTCTTCCCTCCGTTTGGTGGAGGAAGAAACGGCGAGTCTGACTCACAGTGGCCCCTCCAGGAGCCGGACCTGCTGCCGTCACTTCATCCTTGCCCAACTAGGGGATGGGCGTCACGTGGTGCTGGGCGAAGACAGTGCCCACGCGCAGCTTCAGGACCTGCTTCAACACTACACAGAGTGTCCCCTCAGCCCCTATGGGGAGATGCTCACCCAGCCCCTTGCCCGCCAGGTGAGCCCTTACCCAAAATCCACAACTGAGGACAATGTTGTTGCCGCCACTTCCAGCATCCCAGTCAGGTCCAGGCTACTGGCATCTGCCTTTCTCATCCTAACCCATGACTGGCCACATTTGCCTACCTACGCCTCTTCCAGAAAAGCACATGACAGCAGGGTAAAGGGAGGCAACCAAGTTAAATTAAGCTAGGTTTACTGAGTCTGCAGAGCAGGGGGTGAGGAGGAGAGATGAGCATGACAGAAGGGCATCTCACTCAGAAACCTTACTACAGTAGCCACGCCAACCAGTCCAATGATGGGGTCAAGGGTGGAGACTGTGGTGGATGCCAGGGGACGCACGGTCCACCGCTTAGCTTGGCAGGAAGTGTCAGGAAGCCCCCCCCGACCTTCAAAAGGTGTGGGGGCTTCTGACCACTGTATGTGGAGAGCTGCTCTCAACACTGAGGAAGTAAACAGCAACCCAGTAATAGCCTGGCCTTCATGAGGACAAGACAGGCACCATCAGCAATACAGAGAACAAACTGACAGCAGAAAGGGCGAGAGCTTGGAAGAAAGCCAAGCAGTGATGGAGAGTCACAGGATTAGTTAGCACTATCTCGCATAGGTACAGCAGAGAAGGTGGGGGCATCGGAGCAGAGTCCTGAATGAAGTGAAAGAGGGAGGTTTGAAGACGGCTGGAGGAAAAGCATTTGGGACTAAAGTAACAGCCAGGGCCAAGCCCTGAAGTGGGAGGTTGCTTGCTGGGTGTGAATAATGAGCTGTGAGGAAGCTGCCTTGGATGGATCGGGATGACTGATGAACCAAAAGGTGGGAAATGAGGTAAGGGGCCCTGTGGCTCTTACAGGGGTCTGAGGTTTTATTCCAGGGCGGATTACACTGGAGAGTTAGAAGTAAGGGCCTGACCGGCTGGACAAGGCAGCCAGGCATGGAGACCGGTACAGTGTTTCAGAAAGTGAGGGGGTGGGGCTAGCGCAGAGGAGCAGATGTTGCAAGACCGCCTGCTGGCTGTTCAGAAGGTGGAGCTGACAGGGTCTTTGCAGAACTAGATGAGGAAGCAGGAAGATGTTTAGATGAAGACTAGAGGAGGAGCTTGTCTGAGTCAGCAAGAAACACTTGTATTTGAGAGGTCAAGTACGGAGCTAGGGTTGGGGTGTAGCTAGAGGCCCCGAGTTCAACCCCCAGACTGGAAACCACAGGGCCGGATTCAGTTTGGGGGAAAGGTCAGAATGGAACTAGGCCCAGCACTAACCAAGCTTGAAAGTCTGGGTCCTTCTAGAGCAGGAAGCCCTGCCGTGCTGCTGGAGAGACTGGGCAAAGAGGCTGCAGAATGGTCGGGGAGTGGGAGGATCCAGAGGGGGTGGGGTGTCCATTGTCTAAAGATGGCGCTGGCCGTGTGTGAGCTTGGAGAAGCCGTGCAGATGGGAAGACTGGCGGTGAGCAGAGCAGATCTTTAGAGGGTGGTGAGGTATTGAGGCTGACTTTCCTGCCATTTGGGCAGCACAGTAGATATACTGCTTTCTGAAGGAAGGTCAGGGAAGGTCAGGATGGACATTAGGAGAAATAATTCTCATTTGGATCTTGAGTGGTTTGTAGGAGCCTGAGAAAGCCCAGTGGCCTTGGCCTCCAGAAGCAGAGGCTGCATTAGTGCTGAGTTAAAAGCAGAGCCACCTAGAGCTACCATGGGAAGGGTCGTCTCTCCTAAGGAGGTCTCTGCCCTGAACATGTAGCCCACACATTAGCTTCTTGAGCCTGAAGAAATAAGGCCCAGCTGTCATGGGGTTTATCCCCATGGCAATTATTTTGAAAGTAAAGGCTCCTAAAGCCTTTGCAACTACAAGCCCAGATGAGACTGACGGCCTTGGTGCTGAGTTCTAGATACACCTGTGGCCAGAGTCCACGTCCACAGTTTCTAGGCCTCCCCTCTTCCTTACACGGAGAACTTGACCCACACCTCACTTCTCTCTCTTCCTTCCTCTCAGGCCTGATTGCTTTGCCTGCACTATCTGTCATCCTCACCCCAGTCGTTCAGGCCCCCTTCTGTCACTGCAGACTGCTGAGCCGACCGGACTTTCCCTGAGGACTGAATCAGACTCCGGAAGCAAAAGACAGGAGGATCCAGACAGCCAGCACAGCCTGCTCATCCAACAGGGGCAGACCCAGGCCCCAGCACAAAAAGAGAAAATGTGGGCCTCCCAACCCAAGGAGGTACTGTATGAAACAAGTCATCCTGACAGGAAGGGGACCAGGGTCTGGAGAGGGGACACAGGTCAGAGGGAGAGGCCAGGAAGGTAGGGACCTCATGGGTAGAGGCTCAGGCTGAGATAGGCCTGAGCTTAGACCCTGTGTCTCTTTGGTTCTCATCAGCTCCCTTCCCTGGCCTTGCCCTCTCTCCTAGTCTTCACCGGCACCCAGACCCAGGCCTCCCATCCCTGCCAAGCCTCAGCTTCCATCTGAAGTCTACACAAGTCCTGCTTCACAACCCCAACGGGCTCTACCCCTTAACCCCATCTACCAGGAGCCTGATGAGCCCATAGCCTTCTATGCCATGGGGCGGGGCAGCCCTGGGGAAGCCCCTAGTAATATCTATGCTGAGGTAGAGGGGCCATCGGGAACAGCACCCACTGGGCACCCCATCCTCCAGAAGTGCTGGTCCAGGCCCATCTCAGGAGGCCAGGCAAGGGAAGAAAAGCTCAAGGGAAGAAAAGCTCAAGAAGGCCAGCAGAAAGAGGAAGCTCCTCCTGACCAGTGGACCAGGTGAAGGTCAGTGGACCGAAGCAGGACGGAGTGGTCCATGATGCTGGAGACCTTTGTCCAGCTCCAGGCTTGAGACTGCTCTGTCTGCTCTCTTTGATGTTCACAAGCTCACCTCTGTGAAGCCCTACCTGTCCCTACTTCAGAGAAAATTAAGGGAGACAGGGTTCCCTCAACCTTCCTCCTCCCAACCAGCCTCTTGTCTGTCAGGCCTTCCTCAGATACATGTGGTAGGTACTGATCCAGCTCTCCCAGAGAAGGGCACTTAGGATCCCAGTTGTCACCCCCAGTGGACTCAGAGAAGGTGGCCTCCCCATGGAGAGTTTAGTCACATCTGAATGTGGCATCACTTCGCTGTGACCTGGACTCACTACCCTGTACCTCAGGTCCTTCCTCAGTTCCTCTCTGCTGGCACCAAAGACCCCTGCTCTGCCTTCACCTGCTGTACTCCCTGTGCCCCTGCCAGCTTCTGCCTTCTGGGTCCTGTCTCCGCCCAGACTTCCCCATGTAGTCAGCATTTTCTTTGGAGCCAACCAGCTCCCAAATAAAGACATGGAGACTTACTATTAATTATGAATGCACAACCTTAGCTTAGGCTTGTCCCACTAGCTCTTTTAACCTAATTTAACTTGTTTCTCTTCATCTATGTTTTGCCTTGGGCCATTTTACCTTTCTTTCATTCTGTGTGTCCTACCTTCCTGCTTTCTTCATGTCTGTCTGCCTGGCCCCTAGCATCTTTTTCTCTCTTCCTCAATCCTAATTCCTCCTCCTACTTACTGTCCCTGCCTGAAGCCCCACCTACACCCCCTCACTCACAATTGCTATTCAGCTTATTAGGCCACTCAGGTACTGTAGACAGACAAGGTAAAATAGTAACACATCTTTACATAGTTAAACAAACGCAACACATCTTTACATAGTTAAACAAACACAACACATCTTTGCATAGTTAAACAAACGCAACACATCTTTGCATAGTTAAACAAATATATTCTGCAACATCCCCATGGTTCCAAAGCCACTCAGATGTCATTCGGGCCAATACCACTCTCACCCTTCAAACTCTCACACACACACACACACACACACACACACACACACACACACACACACGTCCTCCTGTGTTCCACATCCTCAATGATTACTTACCAGCACCTAGCTATCCAGTCATAAATGTGGGGTTCCTAAACATCTACACCCTTTATACTTCAGACTTTGTAGGTCAGTAACATGTGCCCTCTCCCCCCATTCTAGTCCCTGCCATTTTCTCATCAAGACTTTTCTAAGAATTATGCTATCTGTTGGTGTTATTTTTGAGACAGGGTATCACTGTGTAGCCCTGGCTGGCTTAGAAGTCACTATGTAGACCAGACTGGCTTAAGACTCACAGATATCCGCTCGTTTCAGCCCCCCAAAGATTACTAGGGTGTTGGGTGTACCTCAAGCATTCCTGTTACTGTGAAGCTGATAGACCTTGAACTTCTGACCCTGCTGTGTCTACCTCCTGCATACTAGGATTACAAGTGTACACTCCCAAGCAGTTCCTCCAATGCTAAGGACCAAGCTCAGGGCTTGTGCATGCTAGCAAGCTCTCTACCACCTGAGCTATACCCCGTTTCTCTAAGAGCATCCCAACTGCTCACCTGCACACCAGTCTTGTCACTTCTGACCCGTTCTTCCCCAAGGAAGTCAGAACAGGCTTTCTGAAGCAGTCGCCTGACCCCGGTCTTCCATGCCGAGGTGAGGGTCCCACATCGTCAACCCCACTCCAGACCCTCACGCCACATTCTTCCAAGCTCATCAAGAACTACTAAGCTGGTGTGGGAACCATGGTCTGTATTCTGTCAATTATATTTTAAATAAACGCTGATTGGCCAGTAGCCAGGCAGGAAGGATAGGCGGGACAACCAGACAGGAAGTAGAGGCAGGTCAAGGAGAACAGGAGAATTCTGGGAAGAGGACACAGTTGTGGGCCCAGACACAGAGGAAGCAAGATGTGACTGCCTTGCTGAAAAAGGTACTGAGCCATGTGACTAACATATACTAAAATAATGGGCTACTATAAGTTATAAGAGTTAATAAGAAGCCTGAGCTAACGGACCAATCAGTTTATANAGGAAGTAGAGGCAGGTCAAGGAGAACAGGAGAATTCTGGGAAGAGGACACAGTTGTGGGCCCAGACACAGAGGAAGCAAGATGTGACTGCCTTGCTGAAAAAGGTACTGAGCCATGTGACTAACATATACTAAAATAATGGGCTACTATAAGTTATAAGAGTTAATAAGAAGCCTGAGCTAACGGACCAATCAGTTTATAGTTAATGTAGACCTCTGTGTGATTTCTTTGGGACTTAATGACTGYGGGAACTGGGCAGGACAGAAACCCCAGCAACACTATGCCTCTTCCAGTTCAGTCTGCCCTGCCTTCAGCAGCTCCTACAGGCTTATCCGCCTGCTGCCTGGCAACCTTTAACCCCACCTCAAGACCACTTGCCCTTCTCCCTGGACAGCCTTCCCGGCCTGACCCCCTGACACACTTGGTAGGCCACTGGCCACCTGGAACACCCATTCTTCCTTTTTTTCTTCTATGTTCCCCCTTCCACACTGAGCATGACACACCAGAGGCAGCCCTGGGGGATACTCAGCTATCTCCAACGGAGCAGCCCAGTGATTAGTGCAAAGCAGGTGCTTAGGAAGAAGAGGGGATGGAGAAGAGAGGAGACAGAAGGAATGAATGGATATGGGTGGGAGTCTAAATCCCCTCTCTGGAGGCCAAAGAGTTAAGACCAGATATCTTCTCCTAGAGACAGAATATCAGCCAGAGACAGAAGGCATGACCCAGGGCTGTCCTTCTGTCTGCAGAGCTACATTCTGAGAACTCTGTGGCAAAGCCCTCCTGCCCTGGAGGCATACCCCTTGTAGACAGGAGCTTCAGGACAGAACAGGCATGGCTCCCCTCAGGCCTCATCATTAGGTCTGAGGCTAGCTCGGGGTATTTTGTGTCTGGAGAACATCATACACACCTGGTCCTTCTTCGGAAAGGCAGGTGGTGAGACTACATGTGAGCTGAGCTCCTTCATCTGCGGCATGGATGGCGAGGAGGTGTCATCCCGCATGCCAACTCCAATCCATTGGTCTCAGCTGCCTAGTGTGCGGCCCTGGAAAGGTCACATCCAAACCCAGCAGAGAAGAGCACCATGACTGATGAGTGATGTCTGCCGTGGGGCGGGAGGGAAGACGAGCTGCATTTCATTTGCCCTTATCGATTAAGTTCAATTCCCTCATTATGCAAATAATGAAATGAAGCCAGAGAGAGAATGTCTGGGCCAAGGTCAAGGATTAAAACCCCTGTTCAGGATTCTCTGTCCTCAGCCTGATTCCTTTCTTCTCTGGAAGGGACCGTCCAACTCCAAAGCAGGCTGGAGATCAGAGGAACAAATGTGGGATCTTCTCCATCATAGTGACACACAGCCAGCCCTCCTGAGAGTCGCCAGGAACCCTGTTCAAGGAAGTGTACTAGAGAAGTTGTCCTGCCTCCTATGACCCTGTTTTTTCCTCCTGAAGAAACTGGACTTTAGGAAGCCTTGGCCCTCTGAGCCTTCAAATCTGGGCCCCAGTCCAATGCTGCTGTTGTCTGAGGGATGGTTTGGTGAGAACAGATGCTAGAATTTGTATGTTGGTTCTTGTCTGGCTAATAAATCATCACCAACAATCTCCCTCCACAGGAATCGAAGTCATTCCAGCTCCTCCTCCACCCTTTCCTCTCTCCCACTGTGGTCCATAG
Source organism: Ellobius talpinus (assembly GCA_001685095.1). Taxonomy (NCBI): domain Eukaryota; kingdom Metazoa; phylum Chordata; class Mammalia; order Rodentia; family Cricetidae; genus Ellobius; species Ellobius talpinus. The sequence continues at coordinate 27,041 of LOJH01004246.1, read as the reverse complement.
GGGTTAAGGGTTCAAAGACACTTAGGCAAAGTTATAGGTCTTTTGACCAGAAGTTGAGAAACACTGGGGCAAGGACACAGGCTTCCTCTGCCAAGTGCTTCTCCCCTAGCTGGGGTAGGCTAAATGGGTAGCCAGGGGCACGGGATTGGATGCTATAGAAGGGGGCAAAGATTCAGGACTCTTAGGAGTGTGTGAGTCCTTGGAGGATGCAGACTTCTCAAACAGCTCCGTAACTCTCTTGGAACTTCCTAACCTCCTGAGCTTCGGCCCTTGCCTCACTCAGGAGGGGCCCATCTCCCTGGCCTGCCCCATTCTGGGGTATCTTCTCCCTTCCCCATCCCATCCAGGGGTGTCTTTTCCCTTCTCCACCCCATCCTGGGGTGTCTTTTCCCTTCTCCACCCCATTCTGGGGTGTCTTCTCCCTTCCCTGTCCCATCCAGGGGTGTCTTCTCCCTTCTCCACCCCATCCTGGGTGTCTTCTCCCTTCCCCATCCCATCCTGGGGTGTCTTCTCCCTTCCTTGCCCAGACTCACTTCAGGACTGACCCCCTGCCCAACAGCAAAACTCCACCCGGGTCCCTGGCCAGGGAGAGGTCTACACTCTTGGTCTCACTTTCATCTCACGCTGGAGGCTTTCCAAGACTGGTCCATGCATGGTTCTGCTGGCTCCAGAGTCCACCTGAATCACTGGAGGTGATCTTTGCCTCTGCTCCTTTCTCTGTGCAGCTCCCTGCCTGGCTGGCATCTTGATTACACTAAAGCTCATTTAAGGCAACATGTGCCCTTTGGGCCCCACCCCTGGCTGAGGCACAGCAGTCTCACAGGCTCTTCCCCCCAGTTTTGTTCCAGACAGCTGGGTGCTGCCACCACTGGAGCTGCCCCAGCTTGGCACCAACACCAGCTCTAGTGACTAGCCAGTTTTCTCTTTCTGCTCAATGCTAATCGGCTGAGGAGCCATAGGTGCCAAGTCCATGTCAGCTGAAGAGCTACAGTCCTCCTAAGCACTGGAAGAGTGGGGAGCCCATGCCCTCCCCCTCGGAATCAGAGAGGAAGCTGAAAGCACAAGAAAGGTCTCACCAGACACTTGGGTAGTCACTTCAGGGTAGGTTCGAGCAGGCAGACAAGAGTGACTGATACAGGAGATGGAACGTAAGAAAGCAAAGAACGTCCCTAGACTCCTAGATAGAGCACAGTGGGCAGGTATGTCTCCTTAGGGCATTCTGCCGTTGAACAGTGAGTGCAGCCTTTGGTCTTAGACCAAGTGGGCTTAGACGAAGTGGGACTGAGCCCTCACCGGCATGTATGTCTCACACGAACAGCTTTGACTAGTATGACTGCTGGGGCCAGCAGCGGCTTTGGAGACATCTAAAGAGGAATATGGGGTCAGAGAGCAAGGTGACAAAAGTCTTGATACCAAGGGGGCCCCCACCAACAGAAGGATAAGGTTCTTGTCCTCTCGGGGAGTCAGGGTGGGGATAACACAGGAGAGCACTTGCCTTGCACTCATAAGGCCCTGGACTCAGTTCTCAGAGCATACAGAAATAAAATCCAAGGTGCTGATTCTCCCTGCCCTGCCCAATCTGCTACAGACCTCAGGCCTATGACTGTGGTGAGGCCTGAAGACAGAAAGGGAACTTCCCCAGCCAGACTCCTCACAGGGGAGGTGGGGACCAACTCTGTCTTCTCAGCTAGTGTTGTCAGCTGGAATCTAAAGTCATCCAAGAGGCAAGCTTGTTGGGGGCTGCAGACCCCTGGCCCCTTGACTTTCTCTGCCTACCTCGGACCCTTTGCCTGCTGGAGTGACTGCTCTGAGCACGAGACCCTGATGGCAGGGGAGTGGATTCTGGTGGGTTTTACAGCTGGAAATCCCAAAAGCTGGGGTGTGACTATCAGTTAAGGATCCCTATATAAGCTGTCCCTGAGCACAATAAAGTTGGCACTCTTGTATCAAGGATGACCCGTGTTCCCGTGTCTCTTGTGTGCGTGTGTTTTTATTCCTGACAGGTATACCATCCCATAGTGCAGACACTACATAAGCCTCCAGGCACACCTGTGCTGTAGGGGCAGTGTCTAGATGAAGGCTAGCTTCTGAGAATGTCCATGCGGGACTACTGTGCATTAATGTGGGAAGATGCACCTTAATCATGGATGGAAGCTATCTTTTGGTAGGGGATCCTGGACTATAGAAGAGAAAGGAAACTAAGCAGCATTCATTCATCGTTGTTTCCTGGAAAGATGGGAGCCCCACTGCTTCACGCTCCTATTGCCTTGGCTGCCCTGCCATGACATGCTTCCGGTGTGAGCCAGCGCAAACCCTTTCTCCTACTGATGCCTTTGTCGAAGTAGTTTTACCACATCAACGGGAAAAGAAACTAAGATGCCAACCCTTCTGCCCATTCCGGGCACTCTGGCCCAGACTGTCCCCACTTCTGCCAACGGCTCCCAAATGGAAAGCCATCCAGGCACAGTTCCTCCCATTGCAGACCCAGCCTTTGGTCATAGTGACTGATCCTCATGACTGCCATTTCCCTGCTCCTTCAGTGAACAGTTTCAGCAATTCACTTGTGGCTGTCTCAGGACAGGGAGACCCAATCCACAGATGCACCCAAAAGGGACTGTAGACAGGCCATCCTTAACTACCTCCATAGTCCTCCCTGAAAGCAAGCTAAAACCAAGGTCCAGTCACTTTCCGGCTGTTAGCCAACCGCAGAGTGCTGCCCTGGGAGCTCACACCCCTCATGACAAGATCCCCGTCTTTCTGTAGTTTGAGTTCGATCCTCAAATACCTCAGCCTGTTTCTGTCCTGGTCAAGGTGACTGTACACAGGGATGGTGTGTTGCTTTAAGGTAAGGTCTCACTCTGAAACCCAGGCTGGCCTTGAACCCAAAAACCTGCCTCTGCCTCCAAGGGCTAGGATACAGGTGTGCACCACCACAACCAAGGACCAATTTGTGGTTAAGGCCTTCTCACCGTTTATCCTTGACTGTGGCTGGTAGATCAGTTTTAGCCAAGTTTAGCCTACTGCTCCTCTCTCGCTAATCCACCATCTGTCTTCTCCTTTCCTATTAATCCTTCTTCCCTTTTCTCGATTCCCCTCCCCTCTCTTAGAAAGGGTCTATGTAGCCCTAGCTGGCCTGGAAATCAATCAGAGATCCACCTGCCTCTGCCTCCATAGTGCTGATGGTAGATCCCAACCATCCCTAACTCCAGTTCCAGGGAATCCTGATGCCCTATTCTGACCTCCATGGGTACCATTGACACATGTGGAGCACATACACACAGCTGCAAAAATAAATATTTTTATATTTTAATTTACTTTGCTGGTATATAAGTCTATGGGTGCTGAAAATAAAACCCAAGCCTTCTGGAAGGGCAGCCAGTGCTCTTAACCTCTCAGCCATCTCTCCAACCTGACTTTTTTTTCCCCTAAAGCTGGGTGGTGGTGGCACATGCCTTTAATCCCAGAATTTGGGAGGCAGAGGCAGGTGGATCTCCAAGTTTGAGGCCAGCCTGGTCTACAGAGTTCCAAGACAACCAGAACTAAAAAGAAAAATCCTGCCTTAATTTTTTTTTCCTTTCTGGAGGGGGTAATAGTGGAGGATGCCTGTAACCCCAGCACTTGGGAGACAAGATTAAGACTTGGTTAGCCTCAGCTATACGGTGAGTTCAAGACCAACCCAATTGTTGTAGTGACCATCTCAAAACACAAATTTCTTTTAAAAGGTAACTGCAGTCTCCATGAGAACTGAAGGTAAAAGGCCCACGTCTCCTGCCTCCCAGCAGCAGAGGCACTTCCTTCTCCATCACTTCAGTGCAGACTCTGAAGACAAGCGGCTGAATGCAGGCTGGGACCGCAGGTGGGAAGGGCTGCTCTAGGCTGCACCCAGAGAACACCTGGCTCACCCATCTGGAGTGATCTGAGCTCTGGGTCAGAGCCTCAGTGGACAGCGGAGTTTCACTGGTACTGATGCCCCCTACTGAGACTGGCTGGATGTGTAGATTTGAACAACTACAGTCCCTGTGGGACTTGGAAGCCCTGTCTGGCTCCAACCCAAAGTAGGTCAGATTTCAGATAAGCGGGTAGTTTTCCTGTAAGTGATGAAACCCTACAATGTACTTAATGAGAAACAGACCCCTGGACTTACCTCAGCACAGAACCAGAAAGTGAGCTGTCTCATCTGCTTGGGCCCAAGTCCTCACCACACGCTATTTAAGCCATAGCCTTGCCTACCCAGGACAGCTAAACACTGCTAACCCCACCCAGTGTTTCCCATAGCAGTGGACTGAAGTGCCTGTGAGTCGCCCAGCTCCTCTGCCTGGCACCCACAGGCTCTGGAGTTTCTTTAGCGCTTGTGCTCCACTCCTACAGACCAGGTAACTCTCGGATCCCTGACAGCTGACTCATGGTCATCCCAACTTGAACCTTGACCTGAAAGGAAGATACTGCACAGTGTACTTACCGTTCCTAGTGGGCACATGGCGCCCTCAGTTCTAAGTCTATATTCCCTTCCATTTCCCGTCCCCAGAACAGATTCTGAAGTCTCCATGAAGATAGATCTGGCCCCAACATCTACGCCCAGTCTCCAAACCAGCCCACAATCTGTACTGGTGGTAGAGTGTGAACACAACCTCTCCAAACCAGCCCATGCCACAGACCTCACTGTGAGCTTGATTCACTTTGGGAGCAGGGGCTGCTTCACGCCATACACTACCAGGTGTCACTTTATATCCATCGCCGCCCCTTGTTCTTTGTTTTTTTTTAAAAAAGGAGGGTCTTGATACTGTAGCTCAGGCTGGTCTTGAACTCATAATCCTTCTACCTCAGCCTCCTGAATGCTGAGGTTACAGGTGTGCAGCACCACGCTCATCTTAACGAGGCTTCCATGCCACAGAAACCCCTGATAGTCCATCTCGGGAATCCCACACCTGATAATCATCCCGCCCTGGGGAAAACTGCCAACAACTGGGATGGCCATGGCCACAGGGCCGAGGGTAAAAAAGCAAAGCAACGATGAGGCCTCTCAGCTGGGGCATCTGCACAAGCTCAACACAGAGACCCGGACACAGTACAGGCCCATCTGTCACACTCAATGTTTTATTTCAACAGACATCCCTGGTTTTAAAAAAAAAAAAAAATTGTGGGAAAGTTCAACATCTCATCACACTGACAGGGAGAATTCTGGGCCTTTGGGGAAACGCTCGAGTCTCTCCAGCCCAGCACAGAAAGGAGCTGGACTTCTAACTTGTTAAGAAAAATCTATCAAATATGTTTCTTCTCCCAGAGGTGAGGGCTGGATCCTCAAGGTAGAGGTCCTGGACTTAGAGCAGCTGGGGTCCTGGAGGTGAAGCTGGGGGCTGGGCCAACAGGGCCGACAGGAGATCCTGAGCCATCAGTTCCTGAGCCCTAGAATCCGTATTTGGCCTGGGTCTGCCGGCGACTGAGCCTGTTTTCTGACCAGGTGTTCTTCAGCTCCAGCTCCCGCTCCTTAGCCTGGGAACACAAAAGGGGGACAGAGATCACAGTGAGCAGCCTGACTTACTGACAGAATGACTAGGAATCACACACACACTGTACCACTGTACATCCTAGACCCAGGCTTTTATTTAAAACAGGTAAAGTTGTTATTGGAAAAGCCTGCTGGGAGGTTGGGGGGCTGACAAGACGGCTCAGTGGGTAGAGGTGCCTGCCACCAAACCTGATGGCTGAGTTCAATCCCTGGGACCTGCATGGTAGACAGAGAAAACCAGTAAAATTTGTCTTGACCTCCTATGACTTACATTGTGGCACACATGTAAGTACACACACAATAAATGTATTAATTTTAATAGTAGGGATGAAGCTCGGTTGGTAGAGTTCTTGCAGGAAGCACTAGGCTCTATCTTTACAAATCAGGGAGAGGCACATGCCTGTAAATCTTGGTGCTCAGGAGGTAGACCCAAGAGAATCAAAAGTTCAAAGCCATCCTAGGCTATAGCCTGGGATGCTTGAAACTCTGTCTCAGAAAAGTCAAAAGAATCCTATAATAAACCATGTCACTTCCCTCTTACATAACAAGGTTTCTCAAATCTCCTGTACCAGAGGCAGAGGGAATGAAACTAAGAACACAGCCTCCCCCTAGTGGCCACAAGGAGAACAAGAAATGCCATCTACCAAAGGGGGCGGCCCTGGGCTCTACTACTCATCCCCAGGTTTAAATGGGTCCTGTAAGTGGAAGCCTGTGAGCATCCTCACCTGATGAATCAGATATGTGATCTGGTGTTTCCTCCGCTGCTGGCCAGTTGGCTGTTCACCTTTCTTCTACAAGGGAAAACAAAAACAAAAACAAAACCCAAAAACATAGTCCTTAATCCACAGACAGAAAGGCATGAATGTCTCATGTGCCTGGATAGTGTAAGGCTGAAGAGCTGAGCCGCTAAACATAGAGCCCAAATCTCTGAAGAGAAAAGTCAACATGGAGTTGTTTCTGTGCTTATATACTTACAATACAGACATTCCATTAGTGCCATTATGAAAAACAAATCTAAGATGAGAATACTTGCTAGAAATAGCCTGTTAATTCCCCCAAATGAATGGCTAAACTCTGAGGTCAAGACTGGGGTTACTTTATCTCTCTGATAACCCAACTCTACCTCTAGCCCAAGCTCTAGGCTCTGCCTGTGGACACTGGCCTGTTAAGTCTATGACAGCTTTCATGCCATGGGTATGTGATCTGCCAACCTCCTCCAGACCTCCTTACTATCCCTCCATCCATCTGCCCCTTAAACCCTCTTCATTTCTGTCCCCTTCTCTCCAGTCTGGCTAAGCCCTCCCTTTGGCTATCTTGACCTAGGATATGTCAACCACTTCCCTGAGATGACAAAGTTCACAGTCTCACTCTTCCTCCATCCATCTTCCAGCCTCCACCAGTAACTACAGCTCACTCCAAACCACACTTTGATGCAAACGATTTACTGTCAAAATCTATACTGGTCTGAGCTTTCACTGTGTGGTTTTTCTGTCTTCTGCCAGAGCTGTCTCAAGCTAGAAGCTTCCTCGCCAGCCCCACCCAACTCTCAAAAACTCCTCCCCAGAGTCTCCTCACCACTTATGTAATCAATTTGCACTGTAATCATTTACACTCAAGTGTCCTTAAATCTCTTCCCAACTATGCTGTCAACTTCTTGGGGATAAGGGACTGTATCTTCTCTTTCAAAAAGCAAGCTCAACTAAATGAAATGGGACAAAAACCTGGAATTGGGAAAAGACCAGATTCTAATCGCTTGTTACTACTGAATGTCATTAAATGTTCCAATTAAAGATGATATACATGAAAGAGTCAATCCATTCCACAGGGAACACTCACACCAGCAGCTACTTGTGTGACGCTGCCTCTCAAGCCCAAGTTAGCAGAGCCCTTTCTCCTAAGTGGTTTTCCAGTAAACAGTGATAGATCTCGGCTACTCTAACCACAATCCTTTGCTCTACCCTGTATAACTGCCAACAGTTAAAACAAACGATGGGGCCTGGATAGCCATCTGTGACCATAGAACAAAGAAAAATCAAATGGGGAGGGGATAAAATCCTTGACCTTGGTGTTGCTGGCACGGAGCTCATATTCAGCCACCCCCACCCATGGCCAACTCGTAAGTGTTCACACCTACTGTGCTCAGCTGCTAAGTGACTGGAGAAAATGAGCACAAGGAAAGCCAGTGGTGTGGGAAACAGGAAAAGGAGCATTCAGAGACAGCAGTTGGCTACAGTAACTATGAAGATAGTGGCAAGAGATGAGCAATATGCCCGGAAGCCAAGGCCTAGAACCTCTGGAGATCTGCTGTGCCCACTCCCCAAAGATAGGCTGAGCCAGCTGCCAGATTAACAGATGGAGACTGGTGGGGATACAGGCAAGCAGCTGTAGATTCCGACCAGTGGGAAGAATCACACACTGTCCCAGCAGCTGAATTCTATAAAGTTCTGGAAGGCAGCTGTTCCCACGAAATCTGGTGAATACTCCACTACCTTGGGCAACAACACCTGCTAAGGGTGTGTCAAGTAACAATAGGTCAGACAGACCTACAGAAGACCACCTTATGACCTTCCATGTAGGCCACCCAAATAGTCTTTCACACTTACTTTGCTGAAGGACTTCATGGTTTTCTCTTCTGTCAATGACTTGGTCATCCACTGCTGTGCCCCACTGAGTTGGTCATCACCTTTGATCTCCACAAAGTTGATTTCTTCCCTCCCTCGGTTCCTCTTGCCCTGCAGCCGCTTAAACTGAAATTAATTAATTAATTGAATGAATGAATAAATAAATGAACAAACAAATAAATGAGTAAGTGACACAATTAATTAATTAATTAATTAATTAAAAGCAGAACTGCAGGATCTGGAATGTAAGTAAGGAGAGCAGGAGACACTGCTAAGGATTCAGAGTCTCTAGAGCAGCGGTTCTCAACTCGTAGGGTCCAGACCCATTTGGAGTCATGTATCACATATCCTGCATATCAGATATTTACATCACAATTCATAACCGTAGCAAAATACACTTATGAAGTAGCAACAAAATAATTTTATGTTGAGGATCACCACAACACGAGGAACTGTATGATATTAAAGAGTTGCAGCGTTAGGAGGGTTGAGAACCAAGAACCACTGCTCTAGAGCAGCGCTGGCACTGCCAGGCACACTGTGCCCGTGGTTTCTCTTCATGAAATACTCCCCTTTCCACCCCACCATCTACCAAACTTCCATGGTGCCAGGTGACATGGCTGCTTCTCAAGAGGTCTCTTAGAGTCAGAGCCATGGTGGCCAAGAGTATTTGTGGAGATCCAGAAGTACAAACTAGATAGCAACACTGCCTGAAAGGTCTATCAGAGCCTTCTTCCTTTTTGTTTCTGGACACAACCATGATGGCCTCAAACTCAAATTTTCCTGCCTCAGCCTACCAAAGGATAGAACTACAATTTCTAAATTAAGAATTTGGGGTAGGCCAGGCTGTGGTGGTGCACACCTTTAACCCCAGCACTTGGAAGGCAGAGGCAGGTGGATCTCTGTAAGAGTTTGAGCCCAGCCTGGTCTACAGAGCTAGTTCTTTTCTTTCTTTCTCTCTTTCTTTCTTTCTAAAGATTGATTGATTGATTGATTTAATGCATGTGAGTGCTCTATCTGCATGTACAACTTTATGCCAGGAGAGGGCATCAGATCCTACTAGAGATGGTTGTGAGTCACTATGTGGTTGCTGGGAATTGAATTCAGGACCTCTGGAAGAACAGTCAGAGCCATCTCTCCAGTTCCAGAACTAGATCTAGAACAGTCAAGGCTACACAAAGAAACCCTGTCTTAAAACAAACAACAATTAATTAATTAATTAATTAATTACAATAAACTCCCTATAATCCCAGCAGTCAGAAGACTGAGAACAAGAAGCATGCAAATTCAAAACCAGCCTGGCTACATAGTAACACCATCTCAAAAAACAAACAAAACTAAATAGCAAAAGTTTTCCTTTAGCTTCAGATTTGAAACCTGGTGACAAAAATGGTCATTTGTGGGGCTGGAGAGACGTTTCTGTTAAGAGTGAGTACTGCTCTTGCAGAAGACCTGAATTTAGTGCCCAGCAACCACATCAGCCCACAACTGACCACATACACTTTAGCTCCTGAGGGCAC
>LOJH01004246.1:3647-15277 GCA_001685095.1 Ellobius talpinus | reverse complement strand
GTCTACAAGAGCTAGTTCCAGGACAGGCTCTAAAACTACAGCAAAATCCTGTCTCGAAAAACCAAAAAAAAAAGAAAGAAAGGAGAGACAGCTTATTATTGGAAGGAAGAAAGAACATCAGCGGTGTGACACTGTAGGAAACACTGGGATCCTGGCCCCTTCTCTCTTAGCTGCCTGCATAAGCTGAGAGCTTCCTCTGCTGCAGTCTCATGAGACACTGCCCAAAAGTAATGGAGCAGATGTGTGCCCACGTGCCCAAAAGTAATGGAGCAGATGTGTGCCCACGTGCCCAAAAATAATGGAGCAAAGAAACCATGGACTGAGACCCCAAGCCAAAATACTCTTCTCTAACAGATACCTCAGGATTTCTATCACAGTGACAGAAAGCTAACATGCAGAATGAAAGTATGACATGAGTCACCTTATCAGACTCCCAAATACTTGGGCAATTTAAATCCATAAGGGTCAAAATAAAAGCAGTGTATTTTAAGACCTAGTAGCATAAGAAAACCAAGCTAAGTGACACACAGGTCATTTCACTGGTTCAAATTCTCCTTCAGCACCATCTTCAATGGTCTTGGGCCTGCCCTCTGTGTCCTCACCCACCTGATAATAAGCACCAGCGGCATTGGCATCGCCATATGTGGAAAACTGATTGTAGCTATAGTCATCCCCAGGCTTCGGCATCCAGGGGGCCACACTTGACCCCGCTGCTATCTTAAATTCAAGGGGAGCATTGGCTGCATCGTCCTGGAAAGCCGGCTCTGGTTCTGTGCCTGGAGGCAGCTCTTCAGGGACAGTGGGGACAGGGTAGGGGTAAAGCTCAACTCCAGATGGTTCAGCCTTGTCAGGGAGGGAGAAAAAGTTCTCAGGAGCAACTTCCTCATCACTGTCGTCATCCTCCTGTGTGATCTGCTTCGTCACCTGCAGGGCAGCACTCTTGGCAGCAGCCTTGATGGCAGAGGGTGATGGAGTGGTAGTTGTGGTGCCCAAAACAGGAGCCAGTGAGGCAGGCTTGGTCTTAGAAGCCAGTCTAGAGGGCTTAGCATCTGAGGAGACATCTGAGGGTTTCCGGGAGAAGGCATGGGGCAGGAGCAACCTGTTAGTCTCTTTCACAGTCAGGTTTTTAGGTTGGGGGAGCAAGGCAGACAAACCAGTCCCCTCGCCGGATCCCTAGTGAGCCCAGGTTTGGAATGAGAGGGAAGACAGACAAATGAGACTTTATATTATGCACTAGCAACAATGACAAAGAAGATCATATAGTTTTGTGCTTCTCCTGAAAGCCTCAAAGCCCCTTGAGGCTTTGTTACCTCCATGCACTCAGCCGCCACCGCCCCCCTGCCCCCCCCCNACTCTAGGACTTAACTATAATTGTTCATCCACAATGAGAGACGATGTCCTGTCTCAGCTCTGTCCAGCCTAGTTCCACAATTAACTGAAACAGATCCTATCCCCACTTTATGTCTTCAGTGCCCTCGGTCTCACATTACCCCTTCTCCTTAAAAAACTAAGTCTCAAGGCCAGAGAAAGACGCAGGGGATCAAGGGCACCACTTCATCTTCCAGGCAACCAGGATTGAGTTCCAGCACCTATACTGCAGCTCACAACCTCAAGTAACTTCAGTTCCGGGGACTCTAATACCCTCTTCTGACCTTGGCAGGCATCAAGCACATGTGTGGTACAAATGTATATACATGCAGACAAACATTCATATGCATAAAATGAAAATAAATCTTAAAACAAAAAAGCAAAAAAACCTGAAACTCAACTTCTCCCTCCTTTGAACAGATTCTGCTCAAGAGACATCTGTACCTACTGCTAAAAGCTCCCTCTGCCAACTCACGCAAGGAAAGCCCTCTGCATGTGGTACCTCAACTGGCTAATGCCAGAGTCAAGCACTTAGTTTATCACTTTGTACACTAATTGGCCCTACCCAACCATACAAATTGCTTGGATTCTACTTTCAGTACACTGAAGGGCTGGTCTGCCCTAAGAGTAGGGAGGTTATCAATAGGAAAAGGAGAATAGAATAAGGTCACTGTGTCACTGTTCCGGAGCACCAGGGTATCTTCTCAGTCACAACTGCCCAGAACGAGTTAAACAGGACTTCTGAGGCAAGCAGGCCAGGCAGGAGAGGTGTTCTTCCTGGCTCTCTAAGTTTACACCATCAGAGGGAGGTGCTGGGGGTGGCAGATTGAAAGCACTGCTTAGGCCACCTTAGAAGTATTCAACTTCTCAGCACCATCTGGGATCACAGCTACATCCCTCTGCAGGGCCAGGTTTCCACTCTGCTTTCACAGGTCATCTTTTTCCACCACCCGAAAGACAGCTCATCACTTGTGGAGTGCCTTTCAAGTAAGTCTACCCTCTCCAGGAAGCCTGGAGACAAGGGGATCACTGGCCTCATTCGGTCTAATCATACTGGCTTCTTCGGTGGCTCTTCCCTCGGCACTCACTATCAACACACACACCACACCACCCTCACCACAAGTCCTTTTGACTTCCACGTGACCCTGTCCTAAGACCTGCCAAAATTAGAAGTGACCTTAACAAAGTGAAGAGGAAGGACAGCTTCAACACTGCATATGTGAATTCCAAGACAACTACTATATAAGGCAGGACCACTCTTCCCCAATATATAAGAACAACATGAAATCCAACAGTGTATACACATCGAGTGTAGAGGCGACTGGAAGACACTCAGAGCAGAGGAAAGGTGCTGAGATGAGTGGTAACCAGCAAGCAGCAGGGAGGTCACGCAGTTGAGACTTCTGGTTTTGACTGCAGAGAAGCAGCCAAGTACAACTGTTACTTAGACTCTCCAGACTTGAACTCTGGAGTCAGCACATCAGATATAGTTGTAAGCCCAGCTCCACCCACATTAGCTATCTAACTTTGGGCAAATTCCTCAGTTTCTTCCCTTAAACTAGAATCATCATAACTTAGAATTTAGGCCCTACAGTTGAAAAAGGAATTGGCTAGCCACAGGTAAAGCATTTAGAATGGTACCTGGTACAAAGTAAGTGCTGTTTGAGTATCTATCTCCAGGTTAGAAACACAACAGGAAGAACAGGCAATTTTACAACATGGATGTTCCTTATCATCATCTGTTCACCCTACTTACACCCTCTCTAAACAATCCTTCTACCCGAAATGTAATGGACTGAATTATGTTACAGTTCCTGTTCCTACCATTGCCTGTCCTTCCAGAAAAGTCAACTCCATTGCTAATGCCAGGAAGAAATGAGAAAAAGATCGGTGCATCTGACTCAAAGCTACATTGAAAACCAAAGTCAGACCAAAACAGTCCTCAAATACCTGCAAACACGCTAACCCTCAAATGAAAACCTTTGGGCACTTTAAGTCCTATCTTTCTGGAAACAATATAGAAAGAGAAGGAAGAGCTATGGTACACCAAGCTTACCTGCAGGACAATTTTCTTCTTTGCAGGTTCATCTTCCTCAGAATCTGACTAAGAGAAAAAGAACCAGAATAAAGCATAACTGTTTTAGAACAGTAGAAGAAACACACTGCACAAACATCCATAGAAGACTGGACAGAGCCCATTATGTGTGTGCCCACCTCTGCAGAGCTGCAGCCCCTATGGCCCTAGCCAAGCAACAGTGCTCTCCCTGGGGACTGCAACAGCTACGGAGGATGAGGTGAGTATATCTTGATTGCCTTGGTTCCTACTCTGTTATACTGAGACTATTTCCTCCATTTGGCCCTAGGTACAAAGAAATGCTATGCCTGTTCTTATAAATGCATCCACTAGAAGATGAACAGGAGTTGGCCCACAGTCTCACCCAATCTCAGCCTCACTTTTAAAACTATTTACATAGACTACATGACCATCACAGCTGGGGAGCTCCAGTGGGATTAAGTGGTGTGTTAACTACTTCTCTATGAGGCATTAAAGGTCAAAATCATTGGAGAAATCCATTCCCTCTCCAAGTATGAGCTATTGTCTGCCAGACACCATCATTCCTGACTGGGAAGACAGGCAAATAATGGCTGGAAGATCCTGGCCGAGAAAGGAGGCCACTAATGTGAACTTTGGATTCAACAGGACTGGGTTACACTGAAAAGATCTGCCTGAGCTTTTTGCTAAGTGTGGTGCACACCTTCAATCTCAGCTCTCAGAAGGCAGAGGTAAGTAAGTTCTTGGCCAGCCTGATCGACATAACAAATTTCAGTCCAGCCAGAGCTACATAGTAAGACCTGGTCTCAAAACAAAACCCTTGCTGGGCAGTGGGGGCACACACCTTTAATCCTAGTACTCAGGAAGCAGAGGCAGGTGGATCTCTGTGAGTTCCAGGCCAGCCTGGTCTACAAGAGCTAGTTCCAGGGCAGCCTCTCTACACAGAGAAACCTGTCTCAAAAAAAACAAAATGAAAGCCAGATACAATAGTACACACCTGTAATCCTGCATTCCTACAGCAGGAATGGAGAAAAAAGAATTGGTCTGAAGTTTCCAGGCTGGGAACTTGCAGCAGCAAAACAAAAGACACTTCCTCAACAGAACAGAGAGCTACCAAAAGTCATCATTCTCTGACCTCTGACGTGCACACACTGACACATACATACACATACCAATAAATGAACATGTTTAATTACTTATTATTAATGCAGGACACACATGCCATAGTCACTGTGCAGAGGTAAACATAACTCTCAGAAGCTGGCTCTTCCCTTCCACCTTACGCTGGCTCCAGGCTCCAGGGATTGAACTCAAGTTGGACCTGCACAGCAAGCACTTTGCCTGCTGATCCGTCTCATCAGGCCCAGAATACAGTTTAACCTACGGGCAGTGAGATGGCTCAGTCAGGAAAGGTGCTTGTTAAACAAATCTAACAATCTAAGCTTGATCCCCAAAACTTATGTAAAGGAGAGAACAGTATCCACAAGGCTGTGACCTCCACATACTTATCATGTGTGTGCATGTGCACATGCCCCCCCACACTTTATAAAGAGTAGGTGCACAACTCAGTGGCAGAGGATCTGCTTGGCATGTATAAATAAGTATATAAATGAGGGACTGAAGAGATCATTCAGTGTTTAACAGTTCTTTCTACTCTTGCAAAGACCTGAGTTCAGTTCCCAGCACCCACATCAAGTAGCTCAAACTATCTGTAACACAACTGCCTGTAACATTCTTCTGGCCCCTAAGGGCACTGCAGTCACCTACTCATACCCATACACACACATAATTAAAAATAAAATACATCTAGTCAGGCGGTGCTGGCGCACACCTTTGATCCCAACACTTAGGCAGAGGGAGGAGGCTCAAGGCCAGCCTGTTCCAAAGTGAGCTCCAGGACAGCCAGCTGTTAAGCAGAGAAACCCTGTCTTGAAAACCAATAAACAAACAAACGAATAAAACCTAAAATTAAAAACTACTTCCTAATAAATAATAAATATGTAAGAACACTACCACTACCAATAACAACTACAACAGCAAAAATGACTTCCCAAGTCCATCTTTCCAGGGTCTTGGTCTAGATTATGTACAATAAAGGTGAGGCTGGCCATGGTGGTGCACACCTTTAATCCCAGCACTAAAGAGGCAGAGAAAGGAAGAGCTCTATGAGTTTGAGCCAGCCATTGTGGCAAGGCCTAGGCGTCAAGAGTACTACTAGACACTGGAGGTTGGAGATGGCTCTGCCCTGAAGAGAACTGGCTGCTCTTCCAGAGGAATTGGGTTCAATTCCCAGCACCCACATGGCAGCTCAAGACTGTCTGTAACTCCAGTTCCAGGGGACCTAACACCAATGCACATAAATGAAAATTATTTTTAAAAAAAGTTTTAAATACTCTAATGTGCCTAAAAATTTTCTGTGTATCATGATCTGCTAACAAAGAACTCAGATGCCAACAAGCATGACAAATAAAAAAACTAAAATTAGGTAATTAAAAAAAATCAGGTGTAGTTCAAACTTCCCTCAGTGAGAACAGCCATTATGGAAAACCACAGCACCTTGTGTGTATGGAGTTTATGTTATGCTTTTTGAGGTAGCTCTTGCTATGTAAACTTGGTGGCCTTGTAATAAATAATCCTCCTGCTCCAGCCTTCTGAGTGCTGAGATTATGGGGCATACTACCCCAAGAGGGTTCTAATAAACTAAAACCTCAGGGTGAGGGTGGTGCACAGTGGTAGAGCACACGGTCAGTATGGCCCTAGGATTAATCCACACACCCTAACAGAACTACAAATCTACTCTGTAACTATCTACCCCAAAGCTGGAAAGCTGTGTATTGAAGAAACACACCCATATTCACAGCAGCAGCATCCACAATAACCGTTACCCAGTCAACCTAAGTGCCCATCAATAGGTAAGTGGATAAAGAAAATACATTATCTATAAACAATGAACAGCAGCCTTTAAAATAAAGGGCTGGGGACAGTAACAGCTCAGCAAATAAGGGTGTTTGCCACCAAGCCTGATGACCCAAGTCTAAATCCCTGGAATCTACAGGATAGAAGAAGAGAAATGCCTTCCACGAGATGTTCTCTGACTTCTATGCCTTCACCATGGCATCACACACCTGTACCTGTACCCATAAACAAAATAAATGTAAGTTTAAACATTTTAAGGAGAGCTTGGGACATAATTCAGTGGGAGAGGGTTCGTTTGACATGCACAAGACACTGGCTCAGTCCTTAGCCAGGCCAGAAAAAAGCAGGAAGGAGAATGACCTTATAAAGTTGTGAAATAGAAGAATGGAGAAATGATGATGAATACTTATACTTCAGAACTACTAAAATAAGAAACTCCACATGTTCCTGTAGCACGAATAACATTTTCTCATCTTCATCTTGAACCCCAATATCTGTCTCTGGGTTTTTATTATTCATGCTATATGTTCTCACCACAAAAATATTTGGCACATGGACATGTTAATTAGCTTGATTTTACTAAACTATTCATAAATTATGATATCATCCTATGCTCCAAAAAATACATAAAGCTAATTATAAATTGTCCTCACTGCATCCTGGTGCCAATACCACTGGTACCTTTCCATGTCCTTTCAGTGTGCTTTGTACCTGTTCCTGACCCTAGGATACCAAGGAGCCTTCTGCACCCCATGTCAATCCTGTCTGCAGTGACATCATACCAACTTGTTCATTAGCACTTTCTGTGTAAATAAGACATTTTTCCACGTTTTTCTGTCTTTATTCTGACAATGGCTATATCTTATACTGAACCACCACCACCCGGCAATCAAAGAAGCACTGATTTGATTGCTAACTGCTATTATAACATTAAAAACATAAACAAAAAAAATACTTAAAAGGGAATCTGTCTTAGACCTAAATGTAAAAAAGTGAAAGGTAGCAAAGAACAGACCCACCACTGACCAAGTGCCTGCTATATATTCCCAGTGACTTTTTGGTTTTTTGTTTTATTTTGGTTTTTTGTTTGTTTTTGTTTTTCAAGTCAGGGTTTCTCTGTGTTAGCCCTGGCTGTTCTGGAACTCATTCTGTAGACCAGGTTGGCCTCAGACTCATGCCTACTCTGCCTCCCGAGTGCTGGGATTAAAGGTGTGTGCCACCATCCCATGGTGATTACTTGATGCCCTTAAATTCCCTAAGTAGTCAAGGATGGCCTTGAATTTCTGATCCTCCTGCTTCCACATCCATGGTGCTGGGATTACAGTTATGTGGTGCTGGAAATCAAACCCAGGCCTCTATTTGCAGCCTCAGAAACACTCTATCAACAGAGCCATAGCTCCACCCTCCTTCCAGTAGCATCTCAAGATAACTTTATAATTCCAATTTTATAAGTAAGGAAAGCAAGGCTTAGAGAAGTCAAACTGTGGCAAGGACAGGACAGAACCTGAACCAGTTTTGGCTTTTATGTTTGGAAAGTAGCACCATACTGACAGTGTGCAAGTCTGAGAACCATACTAAAGTGCCATTGGATCTCATAGGGAACAGCACAAATCAGAACACAGGTTTTCTGTCAGCCTGTGGCTACTCATTCTCCCAAGGCGAGCAGGACTACTACTTCTCTCTGTCACAGTGGTGCTGAGACCGCATGGGCTACTGTCGACAGAAATGCACACAAACCAAGGTTCCTAGCAGAACTCTGGGGTTATTCTCGGACTCTCCATAATGACACACACAACCAAGAAAAAGATATGAACATCACTATCTGGGCATGTTCAACCTTTTCCTTCTTCAATCCCCATTCCAGCCTACCGATCCACTTCCATCTCTCCCACCCTCACCCCGACTTCTTCTGACCGTGGAGAGCCTAGGAAAGCCCCAGCACGTAACCCCATGGGCTAGCATGGAGTCCTGGGCACATCTAAACTAAAGCACCTGCTGTAACAGGTAACTGGCAGCACTGGGGCAACAGAAGACCATGCTTTTTGTTTGTGGGGTTTTAATTGTTGTTTTTTGGAGATAACATTTCACTCTGCAGCCCAAACCGGCACTGAACTCTCAGCAGTCCTCCTGATTCAGCCTTCCAAGTGCTGGGATTCCAGGCACAACATCATGCCTTGTAAAAGCATGCCCTCATTTCCTAGATCCTGTGAGACAGTGTCCACTGTGACTGACAGTGGACGCAAACTGTCCTAAGGCTAACAGAAGTGAAGGCCAGATCAGCAGTGAGAAGAAAATTCGATTTCTCCTTAAATGTCACATACTGTTCTCAATATACTGACAACCTAAAGTTTGTTTGTTTTTATTTATTTAAACAGAATCTCTCTATGTAGCTCTGGCTGGCCTCAAACTTAGTGCACTGAGCCACTGAGTCATCTCTCCTGCTCCATGACTGACCATTTCTTTTTGTTTTTGTTGTTTTGTTTTGGTTTGGTTTTTTTGTTTTGTTTGGTTTGGTTTTTTGCTTTTGGTTTTTCAGGACAGGGTTTCTCTGTGTAACAGTGTTGGCTGTCCTGGAACTCACTCTGTACACCGGACTGGCCTTGAACTCAGAGATCCAACTGCCTCTGCCTCCCAAGAGCTGGGATTAAAGGTGTGCCCCACCGCCGGGTGACTGGTCATTTCTAATAAGCCATTACTCCTGGATCTATGACTGCTCACTACTCATATACATCCTTCTCCGAGCTTCTACTGAGAGCCTTTTATAAGTTATCCTGAAGGGAGGGGCGCTGCTCTTCCAGAGGTCCTGATTCAATTCCATAACAACCATCTATAATGAGATCTGGTGCCCTCTTCTGGTGTACAGACAGAACACTGTACATAATAAAAAAATCTTTAAAAAGAATGTTATACTGTGACACAAATCACTACGACAGACTCCCAGAAACATAACATCCAGGAAGCTAAACTATATCAAGGGGCTGGGGAGATGCCTCAGCGGGTAAGAGAGCTGTGAAAGAAGAGCCAACACCGTGTAAAAAGCCAGGCACAGCTGCATGTGCTTGTAACCCCACATTGTAGGGAAGAGAGACAGGCAGATCCTAGAAGCTTGCAAACCAACCAGCCTAGCAAAAATGCTAAGTGTTAGGTTTAGTGATAGACTCTGTTTCAAATAAGATGGAATGCTGGTGAGATGGCTTAACAGGTAGGAGCATCCGAATGCAGGCACACACACAGGTACTGAACCTCTAAACCACTGCAAAGTCAGTGTTTTATATTTGAGGGGCAGGTAGTGATAAGTGTTTGTTTGCCTCTAACAATTAACAAGGCTCAGAGACATCATAGTCACAAAAGACCACAGCACCAGTAGATGATGAAACAATATACAGACCTGCACCTCCTGCCCCGTCACAAACCTCATCAACCTGACCCCAAAAGTAGCTGCAAACATGGGACTCTGTGGTGCACCATGGAAAGAAGCTTAGCTGCCACTCAAAGCACTTCTGGGCATGAGGGAACCTGATCCCAGACTAACAGGAAGAGTCCAAACAACCCAAGAAAGAAGGTAACAGTGCTGCAGACGCTGCAGCTCAGTAGTAATGGGTTTGCTTAGTGCACATGAGCCCCTAGTTTGAAGGGATATAGGATCACTTGAGATCCCTTTTGCTGGAGAAAATTCTATGTGCCCCGAGTATATAAATATATAAAAAGCACATAAATAAAATGCTTTCTGATAATATCCATGAAGAAATTTATCTTAAAAAAATTGTTTGGGTCAGGCATGATGTACGCCTTTAATATCAACACTCTGGCAGCGGAGGCAGGCAGATCTCTGACTTCAAGGCCATCCTGGTCTACAGAGCAATTTCCAAGCCAGCCAGGGCTACACAGTGAGACCCCGTCTCTCTAAAAGAAAATTTTTTATTATATTTAATTTCACTTTTTCTTTCTTCTGGGGTCTTTTTTTGGTTTTGTTTTGTTTTTATGGGGGGGTTTCGAGTCAGGATTTCTCTGTGTAGCCCTGACTGTCCTAGAACTCCTAGAACTCGCTGTGTAGACCAGGCTGGCCTGGAACTCACTGAGATTCACCTGCTTTTGTCTCCTGAGTGCTGGGATTAAAGGATTAAAGTGCACCACTACCAACTGGCTAATTTTTTGTTTGTTTTGTTTTGTTTTTCGAGACAGGGTTTTTCTATGTGTCTTTGGCTGTCCTGGAACTCACTTTGTAGACCAGGCTGGCCTCAAACTCTGCCTCCTAAATGCTGGGATTAAAGGCATGCACCACCATACCCAGCATGCAACTGGCTAATTTACTATTTTTTAAAGATATACAAATTTGCATGCTAATGAGACTAATGAAATGTGATTTTTGTGTGCTTTTGTTTTTTAAGAAAGGGTCTCATTATGTATCCCTTCCTGGCATGGAACCCTCTATGTAGACTGTCTGCTTGCCTCTGCCTCCCAAAAAGTGTACCTAGGTTTTTTGTTTTGTTTTAAGATTTATTTATTTATTATGTATACAGTGTTCTGCCTGCATGACAGAACAGGGTACCAAATTTCATTACAGATGTTTGTGAGCCACCATGTGGTTGCTGAGAATTAAACTCAGGACCTTTGGAAGATCAGTCTGCCGTAGGAAGGCTTGTAGCTTGTGGTTACCCACCTACTGGGGCCTCTTATACAATATACGCAGATGCAGGTTCTTTTTGTTCTTCCTCCTTTTCGCCGGCTGCTCATTCAAATTGTTGGCTAGCAGGATTCGATCACTGTCCACCGTTCAAGCAGAGAATTCTGATTTGTGAGTTTACCCCTAAATAAATATCTATTTCTCATTTCTGAGCTAGTGCGGGATTTCTTTCAAGCATCTGTTCATCACTAGGTCCCCTCATCAGTGCTCTTACTATCTGATCCATCTCTCCAGCCCGCATTTTGTTTATTTTTAGCATTTTTATCTGTTGCTGTTGTTTGTTTTTATGTTTTATTTGTTTTTTATGTACTTTTATTTTATTATTTTTTTAAAGACAGTGTCTCATCATATGTCACATGGCCCTGGCTAGCCTGGACCTCACTCATAGACACCTCCCTGCATCTGCTGAGATTAAAGGTATATGCACCACCACACCCATACAATACATACCTATTAGTGCATATCTAATAGAATGTAGGGCATCTCAACCTTTTTCAGGGCTGACTCATACTTTGATATTATAGTCACCAGTACTAGGGCCAGGGATGCAGCTATGTTAGTGGAGCACCTACTACCAGGTACCAGGACCTAAATTTAATTCTCAGCACT